>CAUJRU010001328.1:0-165729 GCA_963277665.1 Viscum album | reverse complement strand
TATAATCTCATTATTTTTATAAAGCCTTATCCCATTTTATAAAACATTCCCCCTTTAAAAAATATCCCCCTTTGTGATTTTTAGAAAGGAATGAGAAATAATTCAAAGCCTGCCCAAAACAGGCTCTCAAAGTCTAACCAGAGAAGTGTCACCTCATCGTGAGTTTGGAGCATCAAGCTCCACCATCTGCCTGCTGCTTCCTAGAGAAGGCTGGAGGCAAGGATCACCATGAGATCGGCTGGTGTCCCTACGAGCCAGAAGACTCTCACCACAGTCTCTAGCTAATCCTCATCCGCATGTGGGTTCATCACTCCCCTAAACCTGGGTGGCCACTGGCACTGAAACTTGTACAATGCTCTTAAGTAGGGTGCGCCCTCTGCTATTGGGGCTGGTGGCATGAGTGTCCCAACGGGTAATGGTACTGCTGGTTCCTCCACTGGTGCCTCTACTATAAGAGGGCCCTACATCGAGGCCTCGTATCTTGGTGGGATATCAGTGCATACTACATCCAGAACCCTATATGGCTGTCTGCGTGGAGGCATCCTGAAAAGAAACTGGTGTGCCATGGTAAAAAAAAGTTATACCTGGTGAGATAAAATAAGAGATCACAAATAAAACTCTTGGAAACACACACACAATCAGTGTTTTCGTGCACTAAGTTAGAAATCAGAAGTCAAGGTCCTGGTGTATGGATATGTTGGCCGCCGCACCAACACTGGATTCCCTAATCTAATAACCACACTCACTACACATAACACTATTACTGTTAAAAGGAAATATTAGATTCCTATGTTATACGGTAGAACCAAATACTCTAATACAAATTTTTCACGACCCGTCCCCCGGGGCCTGTGCCGTGACTACCCCAAGCCAGTCTTCCATTGGCCAAGGGCTGGTGACTAGCACTAAAGGCGCATTATCTATAACTAGGATGGCATTGCCTTTATAACCTATAATAACACACAGCCAAGCACAGAGAAAGATAAAAACTCAAGTAAACTGAATAGTAATTAGAGTAAGTGCAATATGTAAAAGGCACCAGAATACAAGCCCAACTAGAAAGTACAAGGGAAACTAGAAAGTACAAGACAAATGGTAGTTGAAAAGCAGCTCCTTGATCATCCACCCTGGAACCTACCTGAAGGGTAGGTACAACTCACAAATGGTTGTCTCTACAGTTCGTCGCTTCTAACATCTACCTCCGAGCTACCTCCAATCCTGGTACCCTCGTCCTCATTCAGCGATGTCTGTCATCTGCAACAAACACAATGATGTGCGGGCATAGCCCGTGCAGGGGTGAGTATAACGATACTCAGTAGGGACCCTGATACCCTCAAGGTCTCCCAAAATCAACAAAGTATAAACCAAAAAAGAAGGAAACAACTGATAACCCTACTTAGGTATATGCCCATACATATACCTAAGTTATCATGTATACCCATATCAATCATGAGGAAACATAGGGTCCAACCCAAAATCACAAAGCTCAATAGTTCCACAAAGGAAAAAAACCAAAAAGGCAAGTACGACATAGGTACGCCACATAGAAGAATACCGCCAAGGTATTACCATGAAGGAAAGTACCTCACAGGTATGAAATCATCTCATTCTAGGTATAAATTAAGTACAATAGTAGAGATGATTAGATGTAACTACTGAATAATCTTACTCTGTTAAGAGGCAGACCCACACAGGATCTCCAGTTGCTGACCCACACAAAATCGCAAGGTACTGACCCACACAGGATCGCTAAGTGCGGACCCACACAGGATCGAAAGGTGCTAACCCACACAGGATCGCTAAGTGCCGACCCAAATAGGATCGCAAGGTGCTGAACCACATAGGATCGCTAGGTGTTGACCCACACAACATCACTCTAAGTGCTAACCCACCCAGGATCACTCTACATTCTTTACGTCACAGCCAGCTACGGGTTCCCGCACTATGCTTGATCGTCTCCAGGAGGATCCACTCCACAAGCTACTGGTTAATACTCTAACTGTAATGAATTACCACAAAGAAGTATCTCAAAGGACTCCCATGTCGTAGGGGTTTCAATGCAATAGATGGCCCGTCATTTGGAAGCCCGGTCTGTGAGTTATTAGCCTTTTTGTCCCGAGGGCCCGGTTGGATTAATGCTCGATCCAACCCAACCGTTCCCCAACATTATCCAAAACTCCAATGGAGTATACCAAAGGGACCATCTCACTCCAAGGTTTCCATCTCCACTGGCGGTTCTTCATCCCCCCCTTTTGGGAATTGCATCCTCAAAATTCTATTCAATTATCAAATAAGTGGGGGTATTTATCCCTTATATCATTTTCAAATTCCCATGTTTCCTCTTCAACCATATGGGGTTTTCACAAAATCTTTACCTAATGAAATACCTTTTTCCGTAACACTTATGCTCTATGATCAAGAATCTGGACTGGTTGTTCCTCATAAGAAATATTCTCTTCTAACTGATCTACCTCTAGACTCAAAACATGAGATGGATCCAGTATATACTTTCTCAACATTGAAACATGAAAATAACTATGTACCTGGGATAAACATGTAGGTAAATCAACTCTATAGGCTACTGATCAAACTTTTTCCAGGATTTCATAGGGTCCAATGAAATATGAACTCAGCTTTCCTTTCTTACCAAAATGCATCACACCTTTCCATAGAGAAAATTTGAGAAAGTCATGATCACCTACCTCAAAAGAAAGATCCTTCCTCTAATTATCTGCATAACTTTTCTTCCTTCTCTAAGCTGTTCTCAGGTTCTTCTACATCAACTGGATTTTTTCCATCTCTTCTACCAATTCTATTCCCATCAACTTTCTTTCAACTACTTTATCCCAAAAAACTGGAGTTTGACACCTCTTTCCATATAATGCTTCAAATGGTTCCATGTATATACTGAAATGAAAATTGTTACTATAAGAAAACTCAACCAAAGAAAGATGTTGTTCCCAACTTCCCGGGTAATCCATTGAACAAGCATGTAGCATATCTTCCAATGTCTGAATTTTTCATTCTGACTGTCCATCTGATTACGGATGAAAAGTCGTACTAAAATTTAATTCAGTACCCAATAACTTCTAAAAGCCCTTAAAAAAGTTAGAAGTGTACCTAGGATCACGATAAGATATAATAGAGAGGAAAACTCTATGTAACCTGACTATCTATTAAATATACAATAGAGAAAGTTGGTCTAGAGACAAAGTATCTTGAATAGGATGAAAATTGGTAGATTTTGTCAATCGATCAACAATAACTTAGATTGAATTGTTACTTAGAGAAGTATTTGGTAATCCCACTATGAAATCCATAGATATATTTCCCCCTTTACACACTGGAACTGACAAAGGTTGAATCATCCCTTTCTGTGACTACCTCTCTGCTTTAAACTATTGACAAATCAAACATCTCAAGATAAAGTTAGCAATATCTCATTCCATTACATCCCACCAGTAATACTCCCAAATATCTTTGTACATCTTAGTATTTCTAGGATGAATTGAAAATGGAGAACTATGAGATTCACACAAGAACTCTTACTTAAACTATGAATCACAAGGCACACATAATCTCTTTCCAATCCTCAAAACACAGCCTTTATCAATGTTAAATTTAGTTAACTTACCCTTCTAAACCAATTAAACCTTTTTCTGCAACTCACTGTCTTCTTTCTATGCTTTCTTGATTCTATCTAATTGAGATGATTTCACTACCACATGAAAAAAAGTGCAATTCCCATCACCAACAACTTCCAATCCAAAATTCATCAAATCAAAAACAAAATTATCTCATTCCAAACATAACATGGTTAATGCAGAATATTACTTTTCCGACTCAAATCATCATCCACTTTATTTAGTTTTCCTAGATGGTAATGAATCATGAAATCATAATCTTTGATTAATTCTAGCCATATTGTCTATCTCATATTCAATTCTTTCTGAGTGAATATATATTTCAAAATGTTGTGATCAGTATATATTTCACACTTTACACCATAAAAATGATTCCTCCAAGTTTTTAAAGCAAAAACAAAATCATCTAATTTCCAATCATTTTAGGGTAATTAATCTCACGAGTTTTCAACTAACGTGAAGCATAAGAAATTACCTGATCATTATTCATTAGGAAACAACAAATTCCTTTCAATGAAGCATCACTATAGATAAAAAATTCACAATTTCTATATGGCAGTGCCACAACTAGAGCATTAACCAATATTCTTTTCAATTCCTAAAAACATTTGGCACATTATTTTTTATAAATGAAATTAACACCATTTCAAGATAACTTAGTCAGTGGACTAGATAACCATGCAAAATTTTCAACAAACCTTTGGTAAAAACCTACTAAACCAAGAAAACTAAAAATCTCGATTATATTTTTGGGTCTTGTCCATTCTTTAACATATTTTGTTTTAGCATGATCAATAGTTATACCATCTTTAGAAACAATGTGACCAATGAATGAAATTTCTTGTAACCAACACTCATACATTCTGAATTTCCCATAAAGTTTCTTTTCTATTAATGTTTTAAAGACAACCCTTAAATGACTTTAATGCTCCTATTTACTTTTATAATATACCAAAATATCATCTATACGGACAACCATGATTTATCACCTGAGTCAACTGAGCCATCCCTACAACAAACTATTCAATTCTGATTCTGACCATCTAAGGATACTGATTTGGAAGATCATTTTCCTCTGTATGCCTTCCCAGCACAACTTCCCTATTTTCTCTATGAAAAACAATTCTGAACAAACATATCTTAGATGAAGAAATATGGTAATCTTCAAATGATATATCATTTAAATCTTACCATAAAGTAATATATATATATATATAAATATTAATCTAACAATATAATTACTCTTAAAGTTGTCTAAAATGACCTTTAATACCACCTATATGGCCCCATCCAGAAACATTACACAATCTTGAGTTAAGTAGATAATTCACATTAAGGATCTTTTCAAGTATATAATTTTAAATAATTATTCTATGACTATTATAATTACATCTCAAAAATTACAAAGTAAATACTATTACTCTATCCAACTTTTTTCACAAAAATAAAACTCCTTAAATAAAACAAGAATTATTTTCATGATAAAAATATTCTTGAATTATTCTCTTATCTTACCGTTCCTTATACCGTATGAAAAATAATTCAAAAACATGGGATGAGAATATAAAGCTCATTAAGGGTTATAAAATAAGGAAAGAAAACATTAGTCCATCGATACATACAAATCAACAAACTCATACTTTTCAATCATAAAACATAATATCTTTAATATACCCCATGAAATCATAAGAATTATGAATAAAACATAGAAATCATAAATCAAAAAACTTGTGACATCCATAATATACTTACATTGTAGCTTTCACAACTACATAGTGAGTTACACTTAGAATACCCATCTATGTGTATTCCTTTAATCTATTAGAAAAAACATTAACGTTTACCTCCGTCATGTTACCAAAATAATTGGAGAGCTATCTCGGGCTCACCCAACCTTGGTCTATCAAGGAACCACAAGTATATGTAAACAATTCCCAAGAAACACAACATATTCATAACACATAAAACACGCATAAAAGAAAGATAACATTTCTATATTGCAGTCACAATATATCATTTCAAGATATTGACATAATAAAAGAATTCTCAAAATCATTTTCCATACCAAAATACCTAAAAAGGGTATATGGTATTTATTTTCCTTTTAAAAATATTAAATCTTGTTATGGAATCCAAATATCGAATAATGCTCACAGATGCAGAATGGTCATTGTCACCATGTATGTTAAAAAGAAACATTCCCTTTGTAATTTAGTAAAACACTTCCTAAAACAAAATATTCCTTTTGTAAACAATTTAATCAAATGAAATAAAAAGATTATAATTATATGCCTTATAAAATAAGTTCACGTATAAACCAAAATATTCCACAATGAAATGATATTGAGATGAAGTCCCTTACCTTGAGTCTGACTTGTCTCGTTCGTTCTTTATATTCATGAATAATAAACTTAAGTTAATTTATACTTTATCTAGAAAATTTTCAAGTTTATTATTACTTTTATATCACTTACTAAATTTCTATAATAATCATATAATTATTTAAGTTCATATGATCCTTTTTTC
The DNA here is from genome assembly GCA_963277665.1 of Viscum album. Taxonomy (NCBI): domain Eukaryota; kingdom Viridiplantae; phylum Streptophyta; class Magnoliopsida; order Santalales; family Viscaceae; genus Viscum; species Viscum album. The sequence continues at coordinate 159,559 of CAUJRU010001328.1, read as the reverse complement.
GATGTTCGATACTTGAGTCAAAAATAAACTTGTTATAATTACAAATTGTCCATGTGGTCAAAATTCCATTATCTATAGAATCATATTCATGATTTAAATATCATATATATCCAGTATATTTGTATTTAGATCCATTATATATGCATTTATAATAGTACATAATATTTGGATATAAGAAATGAAATGCATCATTCATAGAGACGGTAAGCCGTACGTATGCATGAATGCTAGTTTCATTTCTTTTTCATATTTAATGGAATGAAAAATAAATTATACATAGGTATATTATAGTTATAGTATAATATATATGTTATATATGTTACATAAGTTCATTAATTCCATCCTTTATTCTTTCCATGCATGGCATGAATGAGTTATATCACTTTGTGGGGGCGGTAGTCCGCACTTCCTCAAATGAAATTATCGTATTTTCACATTATGGAAAGACTAAAGGTATGTTGTAAATAAAAAATACAGAAGAATAGAGAAAATATAAATAATATATATATATATATATATATATATATAATTATAGTTCCATCATAATGGATACCATGAGAGGTGTCAAGGTAAATTTGAACAATCATTGTTTCGTGAGGCAGTAGTTCGTCGTACACAGAAGCAGTATGTTCATATCCATTAGATGGAGGTTTGTGTAAGTGTAGTTCAAATAATTTTCATAAAAACATACTAGTATATTGAATATACTGGTGTTTTTATGTAATCAATTAATATAAATATAATAGTTATTAGATAAGGAAAATAAAGGAAATGAACTTTAGAGAAGACACTACCTCTAAAATGTTTAACTCCCTTTGATTTGAGCCAAAAGGATTTATTGAATAGCCTTCTACCCAAGGTAAGTATATTAGGATTAAGGGGTGGATTTTGATAGATTATTTGGGCATAATTTGGATGATCCAATGTGCTTGAGAGGTGTGATTTATGTGGATAGAGGTGGAGTCCTTTCATAAGAGGGAGGAGGGGTTCTTTAGGAAGGTATTGAAATATTATTTTATTATAAAATTATTTTAGGTTTTAAATGGTCCCAAATTAATTTATTTAAATGATTAGATGATTTTGGGTCAAACAACCCTCAACCAATAGGTTTTATATAATTATAGGTCACAAATTTAACTATATATTTTTTCTTTAACCCTTAGTTAACTAATTTAACACTTACCATGTCCTTTTTTATATTCATACTATATGGTTAATATAGTTACTATAAAATTACAATATAAACTAAAGTGGCAAATTAATGAAATTTCCAACATTATCTAAGTCATTTTTCCAAATATTTGATTTTTAGGACTATTATATCATTTAATAAAATAGTATTTGTTTTAAAAACTAATTTATATTAATTTGTATACTATTCATATCATGACTTTTTAAAAATCCATAACAACTTTATTATTTCTAAAAAACATTATTAATTAAAATAAAAAAATGTCATACTAATTTATAAAATTTTTTTATGTCATAAAAAGTTTCAAAATATTTTTTTTTAATATTTATAATCTCATTTATTTAAATTATTCATTAATAAGGTAATCACTACATCATCATTTTTTCAGAAATATATTAATTTATTTGATGTTTAAAAATTACAAATAAAATATAATTATGTAGAAAATATTTTTTTCTTTATAATGATAATTTATAGTTGAATTTATCTTATGTATAACCCCATATTAAAATTGTTTTATTAATAAGATACAAGTTTATGTTATATTTCCCTTAACTTTAAATTAAAAGTAATTAAATGTCATTTTCACACACAAGTGGCTCTATGGGGTATCGAAATTGACCCAACGATGACTATGGTCATAAATATCTTAAACAATAGGATTAGTACATGTGTTTTAGTAGTTTAATATTGTTTTTTACCCTCATTTACCAGATTTCACCTTTAACTATGGTAAATAAAATCATTAATGAAGTTATTATTCATAATGTCCAAAAATAAATGGTACTTATTTAAAAAATTTGGAACTTTTGATTACAAATATGGAATCCATTTTTACAAATTCAAAACACATAATTGACATCAATTAATTTAAAATTAATTCTCATTGTCAAAACCAAAAAGTGTATTTTTAAAAAATAATAACAATCAAAATATTGACACGTGTTTATGTTCAATTTAAAAGTGAAATTACTTCCAATTACCAGAATTGAATTAAATTATAAAAACATAATAAAGTTGAACTTTAAAAAAAATTAAAAGGAAAATATAACTATATAAATGAATCAGATGAAAAGGTAGTGTAGAATTAAAATAAATCATTTTTCACTATTCATTAAAAAATTAATTTTTTCAGAAAATTACAAAAAATTTATCCAAAGTAAATTTTGATGTCCCTCATCCATAAAATAAATTTATTTTTCCATATATAATATATAAAGGTGAAAAAATATATATTTAAAAAGGTTCCACCTTCAAAGGGTGGTAAAACGACCTTTTAAAAATATTATAGTATTTCATGCTTAAAATCAGATTCATTCTTATTTTAGGCCTCTAAAATTTATTGGATAATTGTAAAAACATTTAAAAATATGTAAAATCATATTATTGTTAATTATGTTCATTTAGTCCAATACAAAAACTATTTTTTACCACCATTTAAAATAATAATAATAATATATTATTTTTTGGTATAACTGAAAGTTGCATGCCACGTAAGATTTCAAAGAAACCTGTTGTTGCGTGTTGAGTACACTATCAGAAAAAGAATCATGTTTAAAGTAAAAATAATATCTTAGTAAAAATAATATATTATTCATGAATATTACTAGTTATGAAAATGTATTATTCTATAAATACCTGAGATCCTACATCAATACTTAGACATCTATGAGGAGATTTTTCCTATTCCCTTAAGGTTAAAATGAATATCAGATAATCTCAGTGGTTTTGTGATCCTAAAGATAAAAAGTATAAGATGGAGTTTAATATGGGAGGATAAATAGATAAATCTCATGATGGAATGAAAACCCAACATTCCATGTGTTAAAATTATGGGAATAAGTATCATGGGAACTATTTAAAAAAATTAGGATATGCTTCAAATGTGGAAGAGAGGGAAATATGGATAATAATATCTAAAGGGATATGAAGAAGCCCACAAATTTAGAGGAATAAAGGATGGTTCATATGAAGACTAATCTTGTAGTGTAGTGTTTCAACTTTAAGTAACATGGGTATTTTGTGAAACAATTCCCTAATTCAAGGGTTTTCTGAGGAAATCAATAACAACAACTTCCAAGGAAACAAGTAAGGCATTATGTTATCACTACTAGTGAGGTTTAACCTGATAATGATGTGGTGAAATATATTCTGTTTATTTATTCTAGAATAGAGAACAAAATATTTGATTCTAGTTATATTCATTCTTTCATATCTTTCAAGTTTAGTATAAATATTACAATACCACATCCAAATATGGAGGTTGATTTATCCATGAGAATAGAAAATAGGGAAAATTATTACATCCATAGTATATAACTCCTCCTCAATTAATGTTTGTGGACTGAACCTTTAAGAAAATTTTATCTTAATTCTTATGGTAGATTTTAATGTTATATTATGAATGGATTTTCTGTCTTTATACCAATCCAACCTCAAATTTTGGGAAAGGGAGACCACTCTTCACATCCAAAGGCATACTCTAATTATGTACAAGTTTAAGGATGAGGATAAATCTCTTTCAAAATCATCATCTCAAGTGTGGATATTATTTCCTTATGAGTAAGCTTATCTAGCTCAAATTATTGAGACAATGGAGAGAATAATTCTCAAAGACAATCCCATTGTGAGTGATTACACTAATGTATTCCCTGAAGAATTGTATGGTATTCCTCCAAACTGAGAGGTTGAGTTATCGATTGAACTTAAACTTGGATCTCCTTCTATATCAAAGACACCTTATATAATATTCACCATTGAGTTATAGGAACTGAATAAATAGTTAAAATAGAATCTTTATAAGGGTTTTATATGCCCAAGTGCTTCACCATGAGGTGTCCCAATCCTTTTTTTCAAGAAAAAGGATAGATTGATGCACATATGAATTGATTATTGTGAGCACAATAAAATCACAATAAAGGAAAAGTATCCCCTTCTATAGATATATGAATTTATTGATCAACAACATGGGACAAATTATTTCTCTAAGGCGGACCTTTGTTCGGGATATCACCAATTAAAGATGAAGAAGGAAGATATTCCCAAGAATTACTTTTGAATGAGGTATAAAAACTATGAGTACATAGTGATGCCATTCAGACTCACTAATGATCTAGAAATTTTTATGGACTTAATGAATAGAGTATTTATAGATTACCTTGACAAATTTGTGTAAGTACTTATCAATGATATTCTGATATACTCTAAAAGAAAGGAGGAGGATGAAGACCATTTTAATACTATGATAAAAACATTGTAAAGGGAGAAAATCTATGAAAAGTATAGTAAATATGAGTTTTTTATGGAGGAAGCATCATACATGGGGCATGTTATCACCAACAAATAAATATCAATGAAACCTTATAAGATAAAGGAAATTGAAGGGTGGCCTATGACAACATCTGTAATGGAGATCTATATTTTCCTTTTTCTAGCTGGGTATTACCAAAAACTTATGAAGAAATTATCATGATTTTCAAACTCACTAACTAAGACGACTCATATGAGAGAAAAGTTTTTCTATACTAGTGAATGTAAAGATTACTTCAATGAGTTAAAAAAGAGTCTTATTAGTACAAAAATACTCACACTTAAAACAAGTAGAGAAATATTTTTAATATACCTTGGTTCTTCAAATAAGGACATAGGATGTGTATTGATGAAAAATGATAAAGTGATAGCCTATGAATTAAGGAAGTTGAAAATTCATGAGAAAAACTATCCTATGCATGATCTAGAGTTGGAGATTGTGATATTTGGACTATAAATCTAGTGTCATTATCTGTATAGGGAGAAGTGTGAAATATATACTGATCATAATATCCTAAAATATATATTCATAAAAAAGAAAATTAATATGTTTCATTAAAGATGGTTAATGATCATCAAGGATTATGACTTCTCAATAAACTACCATCCTAGTAAGGAAAATAAAGTTGTAGATTCTCTATGTAGAAAGGATCCTAAAACATTATAAATTATGAGAATTTATAAGGATATAATCTTCTTAGATTTTCAAAGGATGTACATGGTAATCATTAAGTAGATAACATAATCAATCCTTTCTCAAATGATTTCTCAACCACAACTTATGGATAAATTAAAGGATTCTCAAAGAAATGATGAGGAAATTCAAAAAAAGGTGGAAGCTAGTAGATAATGGAAATATACAAAGTTTAAAATTGATGTGGAAGGTTTAGTAAGATTTGGGTCATGACTATGTGTAACAACTAATCAATAGATAAAGAGAGAGATTCTGAATGATGCACATAGCTAAGCCTTCCCTATTCACTCAGGGAGAACAAATATGTATCGAGATCTCTGACAAAACTATTAGTGGGAAATATGAAGAAGGAGATCACTGAATATACATATAAGTTCCTAATAATTCTAAAAATAAATGCTAAAAGTAAAAATTATAAGGGGATGATGCAACCATTACCCATACTGACATGGAAGTGGGAAAACATCACTTTGAACTTTTTCATCGGAATTATAAAGACATCCATATGAAACAATTCTATATGGGGTGTTGTGGATCTTCTTATAAAGGAAACTCACTTTATTACAATTTGAGAGGATGTATCACTAGATCAACTTCCATGAATATACATCAAATAATTGGTAAGGATTTATGGAGTAAAACATTTTAATTTATTTGATCGAGAATTGAAATTCACCTCCATGTTCTAGAAAAGTCTCTAGTATGCTCTAAACACTGAGCCGAGAGTCAGTATGGCCTATCATCATCAAACTTATGGCCAATCTAAGTGGACTATCCAGACAGATGAATACATGTTGAGAGTTTGTTCTATGTACTTTAAGGAAGTATAAGACCAAAATCTACCTCTGGTTGACTTATCCTACAAAAATAGATTCCAATTGAGCATCCAAATTTCTCCATATGAATCCCTTTATGGGAAAAGATGCAGAACACTGACATGCTGGGATGAAGTTTGTGAATGGAAGCTGCTGGGACAAGAAATGGTTGAAGAAATGGTAGAAATGGTGAAAACCATTCAGTAACATATTTGGGATACCCAAAGTTGATTGAAGAGGTATAAATAAAATTGTTTATGGGTCCAAGAGTTTCAGCTTAGAGATTTGGTATTCCTCTGTATATCTCTATGGAATAAGATCATGATATTGAGGAAGAAAGGAAAGATAAGTCTCACCTACATCGGCCCCTTTGAAATTATTGATCTTATCAGAGCTATGCCCTATAAAATATCACTTCCAACAAGTATTTCTCAAGTACCTGATATATTCCACATATCTCTCTTGAAGAAATACATACTAGATCCTTCCCATACACTGAATTTGGAGGTGGTACAACTGAAGAATGACCTATCGTATGATGAGATTCCAGTGAAGATCTTAGACCATAGAGATATAGTTCTACGCAACAAGACTACTCACCTAGTCAAATTACTATATAAGAACCATAAGCATGATGAGGTAATATGGAAACCAGAGGAAGAAATGAAGGAGATATACCCGCACCTGTTTTCAACTTAGATTGTAAAATGAAATTTCGAGGGTGAAATTATATAAGGGGTAAGAATATAAAAACCAAAAATTTTATCAATGAAATTTTCCTTCATATAATTATGTTATATAGTAGAAATCTCATAAAATTATATAGAGAACATAATAAAAAATCTATAAATGAAGATTGAATAAAATAAGAGGTATTTCTATAAATATAAGGACCATGTACTGTTGGAATAGTAATATGTCCGTTAGGAGTAGTAATCTGACCAATATAATAGTAACCTCACCTATCAAAGTATAAATAAAATTTGGGTATCTTGTAAATGAAAATATGATACAATTATATTTTATATAAGTAAATACTTGTTTTAAATATTATAAATTAAGTGTTGGTATTTTTGTAAAATGTAAATGGTTATTTACAATTTTTTAACTAATATAATTTTTTAAAATAAAATTCATTTTCATCAAATAGTTTCATAAATTAATATTTTGTTAATAATTTTATGAGACCATAATTAATTTTACAAAGTGCCATAAAAGCATTTATATTTTAATTTTTTTTGAATAAATAATTTTTTTGATTAAAAATTAATTTTTTCATATTTATAAAATTATTTTCATAAAATGGACTTTATTTTTTAATTATATATATCAAAAATGGCTGGGGTGAAATTTTTGTATTTTTCTAAAATAGTTGAATTTTTGGTGAATAGTGAAATATGGTAATTTGAGGTATTTAACAAATACTTGAATTATTAAGTCATGATTTATTAACTCACATGAACTAGTTGCTATATTCATTCACAAGAATCCTCACTATTGATAGTCTTGAGCAAAAATAATAAATAAAATAACAAAATAATAAAAAAACACCCCTCTCCACCCATATATTTACCACCCCTCACCCCCCTTATCCCCACACCTCTATAACCTTGAAGATTTTAAAATTTTACCCATTCCACTTCTCAAATATCTCCATCACATCCAGAATCTATTGGTCTCAACAAAATACAAAACCCAATTTTCTATAAGGAGACTCTTAAGGAGAAGAAGTTCAAGAGGCAAAATCATATTTAGTTTTATTTTAGATTTACTTTCTTTTCTTATCCTCTCCTTAGAAATCCCTATAAGAAGTAACATGATAACTGAAATATCATATATATACTATAATTTTATTATGTTAATGGTTTATCCACCATAAATTCTCTTATCTTCCTTTTTTATAAAAATGAAAACATTGCCTGTGAGGTGTCGATTCACCACCTTCATAGATGATGATTTTTTGTTTTCTAATTCTAACTTCAAGGCTAGTTAAAAAACTATTATAATAGTTAAAATAGATTGTAAAATATATATCAATACTTATTTAATGATCTAGAACTAATATATATGTATAATATTAAATAATAAAAAACTAGTTTATGATGATAAAAAATTCACCAAAATAATCTAACGTTCATAATTAACATTTTATCCAATAAATAATTTTATTTTATTTAAAAAATAATATATAGAACCATTTAAAATTATGAAGGATAATAAATATCATATAATTCCACTTCAACAGTTTTTCTTCGATTTGAAAAGAACTCCCATAATTAAACTCAAGTGAACCAATCATAAAATCATGAAACAAACACTCCTAGAAAAACAAAATTGAATCTTATAAATCATGAAAAAGTCCATAAAAGAACTTAATAAATTTATAATATATAAAATAAATGTATAATAATTAATTAATTAATGAATTAATGGACTTAATTTGATTATCTAGGACATAAAGTGAAAGTGGAGAACAATTTTAGACATAAGGTAAGGGATTCTCTCCAAACCTTCATTTTTCCTTCGTGTTACATTTTCTCTCTCTTTACCCCAATGTAATTATTAATTATTATTATTTACTATAACTAAATTCTGTATTTATGTTCCAAGAATATGTTCCTAAATCAATTATTCATTATTTTATGGGGAAATACATGTTTTTATAATATTCCCTTCTCAATTTCCCCTGATAAGCAACCCTGATTAAAGGGAAATCCCCAATTTCTTAGCAATTTTCAAGTACCATCCATAATTTGAATTAATACCCAATGATTCTTCTAAAATAAATATTTTATCATGAAAATAAATCTTGGTTTATTTATGGTTTTATATAAAATATTATATCTTTCCAACTTTAAATTCTATTTAATATTTTCTTTAATCAGTACTAAAAGGTTTCATTTCTAATGTTTCTTAAACACTATTTTACATTTTTTCACTTTATTTTAACATCAATTATCATTATATATGACTATTTTACCTTATTAAGGTCTAATTATTATTTAAATACATTATTTCATGGACACCATTATGATATTTTTTTATGCCTTATAACATGATTATGATACCCAATTAGTTCAATGGGTAACCCTTATACTTGATTCTTCACATGGATCACATATGAATGAACATGTTATGATGGGTGTTCCTAGATAGTGATTCAATTCATTGGGTAATGTTTAATATCACTAGATGTAATGTTGGGATAATGAGTAAACTTGATTCCCTTTTGAGAATTTGTCTTCCATGTGCAGCGGTCTTGGCAGTTAGCCTTGACTCATGCTTATGTTATGTTGTATGTTTCTGAAAAATCCCTATAATTCCATAATTATAAGATACCATGTTTTATATGTTATGATTCCTTATGTTTATTCATGTTCTAGTCATTTTCATTTCATCATGTTATACCTTCTAACCCATGTGTTATGCTTTACTTATATATTTATTCCTTTACTGGGATTTTTAGCTCATCTCTTTTGTTAATGTATTCCCTAGGTTATCCTTCACAGATCTAAGAGATAAAAGGAAGTTAGTATCTCGTTATGGATAATAAAAAAAAGGTATTTTTATTTTGGTTTTTTTCTAATTATGTTTCTAATCTTCCAAAGATACCAGATTTTATGATCCTTGATTTTTATTTCATCTTTAATTGTTATTAAAATCATATAAGAATTTGTGTAAAAGGATTGGGCCATTATAGTTGGTATCAGATAAATGTCTAATATTTTTGTATATTATGACTAAAAATTCTTAGTAATAATCCTAGAGATAATTCTATCACTATGGATAACTTATATTGAAACTTTGGAAGTCAAAATATAATATATACTTTCCATTTACAATTTTATCCTTCTATGATAAATGTTTCCTTTTTTTTGTATGTTTATTAGATATTTATTGAATAACCCTTAATTGTATTTTATTTTTCTTAGTTAATGGATGTAAATAAAAGAACTTGTGACAACAATCAATGTGATAGGAAATTCAACGATTTCTCTAATGAAATTCAAAATATGATGGGAACAGGTGCTCAAAAAATCATGAAAGCACATGGAAAACTAGCTTAAGTTGTGAATAACAACTTAAATTATTTGGAACAACCTAATTTTCATAATAATGATCATGTTTTTGTTGTATCCTTCATGTGAAAAAGCCTCCCGTCTTTAGGGGATTTTGTCATCCCATCATCACAGAACAATAAATTAACTCCATTGAGAAGATATTATATGTCCTTCAATGATAAAAAAAGATAAATCCATACTGGAAGTCTATAATTTTTATGGGGAATATAACCAGTGATGAACACTGATCAAAAACACAAATTATAATAAGGAAATCTATTCCATCGAATGAAAATATTTCAAAGAAAATATTTTTTAATAAATATTTTTTTTTCTGAACTATCCATCTTAATAGAGAAAAGGAATTCCTCAGGATAAAGCAAAATGAAGAAAATTCTATCATGGCATATGAGGAAAACTTTACAAGGTTTTCATGATATGTCTTTGGATCTTTCATGAACAATAAAATAAATTTGGATAACTTATTTAGAGAAATAATCCAAGTCTATTAAAAGTATTGGAAATTCAAGACTTTGATAGCTATGAGAAGATTGTCTGTCATGCCATTAAAGTTGAAATGGAGACCAAAGACTGTTAGTGGTCTCGTAGGCCTGAAGATAAAAAGTGAAAATTAGATTTTAATATGTTAAGATCAATAGATAAATATTGTGATAAAAATAAAACCTAATATCCCATGTGTAGAATCTTTGGGAAGAATCATCCTGGGAACTTTCTAAAATGAACCATGAGATGCTTCAAATGTGAAAGAGAGGGGAATCTGGATAATAATTAATGAAGGGATATAAATAATCCCACAAATGTGAAGGAATAAAGGAAGGTTAAGATCAACACTAAACCTATATTGAAGTGTTTCAACTACAATGAACATGGACATTTTGTGAACCAATTCCCTAATCCAAGGGTTCTCAGAGGGAATAAACAACAACAACCTCCAGGACAATGAGGATGGGCATATCTATCACTACTAGTATGGAAAAACCTGACAATGATGTGGTGACATGTATAATGGTTATTCATTCAAGATTAGATAATGTACTATTTGATTCTAGTTATACACATTATTTTATAACATAAAAGTTTAGTATAACTATTCAAACACAACCTCAAAATATAGAGGTTCAGTTATCTAGGAAAAGAGAAAATTGGACAATTATTAAATCCAAAGTACATAACTCCTCCATGGTAAATGTTTTTAATTGAACATTCTAGAAAATATTGAATTTATTACTTTGGGGAGTTTTATGTTATATTGGGAATTTATTGGATATATTTATACAAATCCACTATCAACTTTCGGGAAAGGGAGATCACTCTTCACATCCCAAGAATCCTCTAATTCTATACAAGTGTGAGGAAGATGATGAATACCATTAAAAATAATTATTTCAAGTATGGATATTATATAATTATGAGAAAGAATATTTAACTCAAATACTTGATATAAAATAGTGAATCATGCTCAAATACATTCTCATTGTGAGTAATTGCGCTAATGTGTTCCCCAACAATTTTCTGGTCTTCCTCGTGACTGAGAGGTTGAGTTCTCAATTGAAATTATTTATAGATCTCTTCCTATATCAAGGAAACCTTTTAGAATGACCACCATTGAGTTGGAGGAACTGAAGTAGTTATAAGATAATCAATACAAGGGTTTTTTATGCCTGATTGCTTCACTATGGGGTGCACTAGTCCTCTTCGTAAAAAAGAATGATGAATCACTGTGACTAATAATTTATTATCATGAGCTCAAAAAAATAACAATAAATAACAAGTATCCCCTTCTATGGATATATGACTTGTTTTATCAACTATGTGGGGCCAAGTATTTATCTTAAGTTGGACCTTTGGTTGGGATATCACCAATTATATGTGAAGAAAGAAGATATTCCCAAGGCTGGATTTCGAATGAGGTATAGACACTATAAATTCATAGTGATTCCCCTTGGACTCACTCATGCTCCAAAAAAATTTCATGGACTTAATGAATAGAGTATTTATAGAATACCTCAACAAATTTATGGTAGTATTTATCACTGATATTTTGATATACTCAAAGAGTAAGGAGGATCATGAGGAGCATTTGAATACCATTCTAAAAAAATCAAAGAGATAAACTTTATAAAAATTATAGTAAATGTGAGTTATGGATGGAGGATGTATCACTATCAGGGCAAGCTATCACCAAAAAAGGAATATCTATAGTCCCTTTTAAGACTAAGAAGAGTCATTATAATATTTTTAGACTATGCATCTTATATGAATAAACAGTTAAGGTATAGATTATGATAATACATTTTCCTTTGTTACTAGGATTAAATCCATTAGGATCCTTTTAGACTATGCATCTTATATGAATTTTAAATTATACTATATGGATTTTAAATCTAATTTTTTCATTATATATTTAATGGATGAAGTTAATGTTTAAAAACCCCTAGGTTATGAAAATAAATTTTTTCTAAATTCTATTTTTAAACTTACGAATTCTCTTTATGGTTCTAGACAAGAACCATGGGCTTAGTATAAAGGATTGAGTTCTTTTATTTTAGAAAACTATTTTTATATAGGTCTCGTTAAACCTACTCTATAACGACCCATGATTTTCATACATGGATATCATATCATTTTTGGATAATACTTAATACATTACATAAACACACACCTAAATACCATATTAGTTTAGTTCCTTTGGAAACATAGAAACATAAACAATTGGTTTATAACACATATACTTATTCTCCCACCTATTTCTTTTTAAATAGTACCTTTTTTGACATATCAAATTGAATACCTTTCTTCATATCCTAGGGAAAAGAAACATAATAAAGGGTGATATCAGATGATCAGTAAGGTTACACAATGGAGACCTGTAAACATAACCATGAGAATAAGGGAATGAGAACATGATAATGAAAATAGAATATCATACCCTGCATATCAAAGATCATAAACATAAATCATGGAATAAATATTAGCAGTTTATAAAACATGAATCATAAGGAAATAGATAACATAATACATGAAATCATAACATAAAAACAATACATGGAATTTCTGGAAAACACATAAGCATATAAAATAATTTCCTTAGTAGTCAAGGTATGGGTTCACTCCCCATACCATCTTATTATTTATGGTTAACTCCCATAATCATATTGGTAGTCACGATTCACTCCCATAACCATATTAGTACTCAAGGTTCACTCTCAAGGCCATCTTAGTAGACAAGGCCCTTTATGTATATCTCATGATATATAAATCTTTACCCAATGAATTAGAGGGAGATATAGGTCTCACCCATCACATAAACAAAATCATAAATATGTGTTCAACAAGAACAAAAATCATATTAAAATCCATAAAAGAAATGAGTTTTATAAACAATTTATCATAACATAACCCATGGAAAATAAATGGGTTTCATAAATATCATTCCATTGTAAACACAATTTTTTTATAAATAATAAGATTGTTAGCATTGAAACATATCCCCAAAAAATATAAATAATATAAAATAACTTTACATTAGATAGAAAATAATTTTTATAGAACTATTGGAAACAATTCTTAAGGAAAATATCCTTTCTGATTTGAAAACATTTTCTTCACTTGAAATGATGAAAATTTATAAAAGAAAACTTTTTCTAGGAAAATAACCTTGTAACCTTGTAGTGTTAGCTTCAAGTAAATAAGATGTCATGAAATAATAAAAATATTTCCATGAAATATAAGCTAAAAACCACATTATTTTCATACTTTTACTAAAAAATTCTAAAAGTTACTCTTTTGTAAAATGATAAAAAATTTATTTAAAATGTTTAATAAAAGTCATAAATGGGTAAAAATGTCATTAAACAATTATATAAAATTGGTAATAATATTTTGGAATATATTTTTAAAAAACATGGATATGGAGGATAAAAAGTTTATAGATATTTACTTATAAACAATACTGATAATAATGAGATTGTGGAATTAACCCTTATAACTTTATAAGTAGTAGAATCATATTTTCCATCAAAGAAAGAAAATTATATGGTATGAAAATACCATAATATTATGGTTAGGACTCATAAAATACATTCATGGGAAGTATATAAACCACATAGAATAAAAAATTAGTGTATAAATAATGTGTCTCATAGAAGTAAAGGTGAGACAAAAATCCCTTACCTTAGGTCTAATTCCCTTCCTACGTGTCCAAAACTCTTCCTCTTTGATGATCTTCCTCTAGATCTCCTCTTAGGGACACTCGATTTGGTATTTTGAGAATAAATGAACCTGAATAATGTTACTAGGGAATTTTATAAGAGAAATTGGTAGGGTTTGGTTGATCATGAAGGCTCAAAATTATGTGAATAAGTGAGGGAGGAGGTTCTCTTTCATAATTGAGGTGATAGGAACTTTAGGAAACTCTTAAAATATTAAATTAAAATAAATTTATTTTAGATTTTAAATACCTCCAAATTGAGTTATTTCAAATATAAGATGAGGATGGGTTTAAATCCTCTCAACCAATTATTTTTAAATATGTTTGGGTCATAATATTAACCCTATCTTTTGGCTTTAACCCTTAGTTAAATACTTTAACTTTTACCAAGACAACTTGTATTTTTACTCTTTAGGGTTATTATTGTTACCATAAAATGCCAAAAGAACCCAAAATGGATCATTAATGAAATTTATAACCGTATTCTATTTATTTGGTTGAATTATGTATTTTTATGAATTTTATATTATTTAATAAAATATAATTTATCTTAAAGTATCATTTATGTCGATTTTAATACTATTCATTATTTGTCTTTTTAAAAATATCACATTAACATGATAACTTCAAACCAACACTTCTAAGATCTCAATAATATGAAAAATTTATCACTAAAATTTATTTATTTAATTAATTATGTTAAATTATATTTATTTTAATATTTTTAATATCATTTATTTTATATTTACATTAATTAAATAAGTACTACATCATAATGAATGCCATTAATCAAATTATTTATTCTATATAAAGTTAAAATAAATTATCATTATAACAATAAATTTATTATCTTTCAAATTAATATTTATAGTTTAATTTATCTTTTGTATAAGCCTATATTAAAAATTATTAACTTATTTAAATTATTGGTATGATATTTTTAACTTATCTTTAAATAAAATATAAAAAATGTTATATTTTTACCCAAGTGGATTAAAAAGATTATAATTTTGGACTAAGGATGATTTTAGATAAAATCCACATATCTGAATAAATTATGACAAGTTTTTGGGTAATTTTATAATTTTATAATATTATTTTTACCTTCAATTATCAAATTTACCCTTAATTGTGGTAAATTTTTTTTACTAAAGTTATTATTCATAATATAAAAAATATTATGTTGATCCTATTAGAATAAAAATATCATACTTATTATAACCATATATGTTCATTTTTCAAAATTCACTTCACAGATGTGAAAAAATTAAGTTTAACACTAATCCCATAGATGTGGCGAGAAGGCGGGTAAAAAGAATGTTCAAAAGTTCAATAATTTTTTATAACTAATTTCAAAATAAAAATGATTCCAATGAAAAAATTGGATTAATATATATATAATTTATCTATTTTGACTTTAAAAAT
Organism: Viscum album; assembly: GCA_963277665.1. NCBI lineage: Eukaryota > Viridiplantae > Streptophyta > Magnoliopsida > Santalales > Viscaceae > Viscum > Viscum album. Next base: position 143,832 of record CAUJRU010001328.1, on the reverse strand, counting down.
AAATTTAATAGAAAATAATTATTTAATCAAAAAAGCAGTTTTTAACTATAATGCAACATTTTCACTATTCATCAACAAATGAAACTTCTCAGAAAAATACTAAAAATTCATCCTAAGTTAATTTTGACATTAAAAATTAAAAAACAATGTTTATTTTATCAAATTATTTTTCTAAGAGTGTCTAAAATTAATTTTATTATTATTCACAGAAGGACATAAAAAGAAGTTCCTCTAAGAAAAAAGTATTTCTAAACATATAAAGACTTTACCAAAAGTTAAAAATTTCATTATAAATATGTTTTATTTACATAAAAAAATGTCAAAATTAGTTATTACAATTCACATTACTATATTTAATGGTTCGGTTACAACTACCTCATTTAAATAATTATAATAGTAAAGTATTATTTTGTAGAAACTTTATGTTGCATGTAATGCAAGCCAAGTCAGTGTTGTGTGTAATGCATGAATAACTTAGTGCTGTGTAAAATTTAATCAAAACTTAGTGATTTTATATAATTACCAAAATCTATATTCAGTTTTTCATGAAGTGAAAATATCAAAAAGATTAAATTAATTTGAGAAAAATAATTCATAACATATTGAGGTGTTATAAATTCTTTTTAAAAAACCCCATTTTATGAAATTTTATTAGTAAGAGTCAATTTATATGATTTTATTTTTGGTTATACTAATAATTTTTTTAATAATTTCTCAAAAATTATTCCAAAAATATTGAATTGAGTTTGATGGGATATATGAATTTATTTCTTGGATTTCAAACATTTGAAAAAGATTTTGGAATTATTTGGAATCAAAGTAAATATATTATTGATTTATTGAATTGGATTTTACTTTAAAATAGAAATTAATATAAAAAGAATATGTTTAGTAATATAAAACATGATTTGGATAAAGCTGACTAACCAATTGAAGACGAGTTGTATATAATTATGATAAATAGTTTGTTATATCATATAGTTAGTAGGTCAAAAATTATTTTGTTGGTTTTTTGTGTTCAAGATTTCAACTAAATCTATAGGAGTCTCATTGGAAATATTTTAAATAATTTTTAAGGTATTTAAAATGAAATGTTTCTTTATCTATACACTATCCAAAATATTATGATTTTGTTTAATATCATATTCAGATGCTAATTTTAGATAATGTAGATTAGATAGAAAGAGTATCTCGGGTACCTATCAATTTTTAGGAAAGTATCTAATTTTATAGTCATGTAAGAAGAAAAATTTAGTTGTATTGTCAAATTTTGAGATAGAATATATATCTTCTAGTAGTCAATGTCCACATGTATTGTGTATAAAACAAATTCTTCTAGAATTCAGACTTAATTTTGACCTTGTTCCCATATTATGTGATAATATCATTGCTATCAATATTTCTAAAATCTAGTAACTCATTATAGAATGAACCATATTGATATTCAATATCAGTTTCTAAGATATTATGTTTTAAATGGTGACATTTAATTTGAATTTATTACTATATAATATCTGATTACTGATGTTTTTACTAAACATCTTCCCATAACTTGTTCTGATTTTATTAAGGGTGTTATATTGTTTAATTTTAAATAATGATTATCAATATTTTTTTAAATATTTTTTAAGTTAATAATAGTTATTTTATTCACTTTTAAATTATTTATTTAATATTTATTTATCATTTATTATTATTAGGGTCTTTAATGTATCCTATTAAATATTTTTATGGGTTTTAATTTTCTGAGACATATTTTTGAGTTTAAAATCCCTTATCATCGCCCTAAAAATTCTAATCGAGAAGCCCAACCATCACCTAAAAAATTCATAAATCTCATCTCTCTCTCCTACCCTCAAACCCTGATATCTTAAATCCTTCATTATCATGATTTCTAGGACCCTTAAAATTATAATCATAAACAATAAATCTTTATCTTGAAATTGAAAAGATGAGGAGAATGAAGGATCTTGGTCCCAATAGAGGAAATATAATGAAAGTTTCAAGCTATGATTACTAGGTGTTTTATAGAAAAGTTATAGAATTTGAATATTTATTTGAAAAAAATATTACATTTTATCAGGTTCTATTTTTTCATGATTTGGAATTTATATTCTATGAAGGTAAGTCTAAATATGTTTTGAAAAGAGAAGTCATGGATTTTTTTGAAAATGATTAATTCAATTTTGGTGAAAGTAAAGATGTAGTTTTTTTAAAATTAAGTGATAAGTAATTTTCAATCTAATCTATAAGGATGGTTTAATTTTCATGTGACCTATTGAATGGAATTTTAGTTTTATTCTAAATTTGATTGGTGACAGAGTTCACAAGTCTAAAAAAATCATGTTATTTCTCTTTGGAACTTCTCAAATTCAGAAGATAGCAGTAAAGGACCATGAAGATGATTAAAAAGTTTATATAAAGTTTATTCCAACTGGTGTTGTACCAAGGATTAATGAATTAAATAATATTCCATTACCATAAATGTATATAATTTATCTTATATTGAGTGATATAAATATGGATTTATATTAGTGCGTATTGAGGTACATAAGTCATTAGAGTTAGAATGACTTGAGGAAAAATGTATATCCATATTTAAGATTAGCATCTCTTATTTTCTATAATAGAGGGGTTATTTTTAATTTTATGATAGGAATAATATTTCATCATAGAAACATATTATTAGAAATAACTTTGATTAAGTTTATATTTTTATAGAGTGTTTCAAAAGAAAAGATCATTCCATTAGGCGAAGAAGTAGAGGAACCCTCATATGTTTGTGTTGGGGGGAGATATGAGGCTTAATTATATTGGGTTTTATAATATTTTTTTATGAAGTTGGTGAATCTTGTATTTAAGGTGTTTCTACTGTGTCATGAATAGTTGAAATTGAAGTTGGATCTATAGGTTTAGGAGAATATTTTTTTGGTGATGAAAATATCACTTCAAGTAGAAGAAGGAAACATATTGTGGATGAAAATACTGCTGCTAGAGTTGAGGTAGAAATTTTGTTCACAAGTGTGTATCATGAACCATCTGTCATGATAGAAAATATTAATATTTTAGTTCAATGTACTTGGAGGAGATATCAACATGAACCAATTGACTATGTATTTGAATTTATTATAATATAGGTCGATCAGTCACATTTAGATAAAGTTAATAGAGTTGATCGAGCTACTCATGCTATGTATAAACATACTAAAGATACTACTTATTCTTATAATAGTAAAATAACTAAAGAATTTATTTTAGTTTCATAAAAAAGTATTCCATTATATTATTCTACCAAATTTATAAATAATTAATTACGTTCTTTTGTTGAAAATTCATTTTAAAATATTGATTAAGAAGTAGTTAAGAGTATAGGATTAATTTGGGACTATTTTCACTCTCAATTAAAGATTTAAATTTTTATTCTCTTAAATTGGGGGAAATTGGGGAGCCTTAAATAAGGTTAGAATATGAACTATTCAATTCAAGATATGGATTTAGTTTTGAAGAACATGATCAAAATTTTACCACCAAAATTTTATCTAGATTTGATTTGATAAAGGATGAAGTTGTTAAATATAAATGACAACTTGAAATTTATAAGAAATATTGAAATTATTTAAGAAGTAATTATTTTTCTAATTTAGATTATGAGTCTCTTAAAACTCTATTTTAAGATTAAAATTAAATTTAATTTTGAAAAGTGATTTTGATGCCATGAATAGAGATGTCATAAATCAATTTGGGAATCTGAAAAGAGATTTGATGTTTAAATTAGATTTTGAATAATATGAAAATTTTCTTGAAATCTCAATTTAATCGTGTTAATTATGTCATTATAAATCAATTAATATCTTTTACCTCTTTAGGTGAAGTTTCTGTAGATGTTTTACAAAGGCCACCATTTCTTTCTACTGATCTCAATGTCTTGTGATCAAAATTTCAAAATCTATAATGTAATAATGTTCCCCTGTACATTATTCTAGATAATCAGAAATAGCTAATATTAAAATTATCTTCTATAAAACATGGTGTAATAGATATTATCAATAGGATGGACAGTATTATGAATAAATATATTTAACATTCTAAGATATTTTAGACCTTTTTGAAAGTAAATTTGATTGAAACTTTAATAGTATGTTAGGACTCTCATCATCTCCTTAGAAAATGGGTTTCTATTTAAAATAAGACTTTAAAGGATTTGATTATTGAGATTCATATAGTTTATAACACTCTTCAAGATTCTCTAACCTATACCTCATCTTTATAGGAATATGAACCTCCTTTCAATCCTACCTCTACCCCTAAAACTTAATATTTTGGGCAGAAAATTTTAATGTAATTTGAAATTATTTATAAAATTTATGTTTTTTATCATTTTTTTATTTTAGTGTTTATATTTATCTGTCTTTTTATTTTATGTCTTTTCATTTCATAATACACTTATATTTCACTTACATAACCTTCATATACAATTTTATTAAAAACTAATAAAATTTTAATCTATTTCTTAATTTATTTATAATCTTACAAGGGGGGGGGGGGATTTCGAAAAACCAAAACATTCATAAAATAGAATAAGATGAACTAGGAAAATATTAATATTTGTTTTGATTGAAAATTAAAATACTATAAGTTTTTTTATTTTTATGGTTTTTTTTATCATTAGAAGAGGGAATATTTTTGGTAATACATATGTTGATCTAATAAGTTTAATCTTTAAATTTTATACTTACAAAAACCCCCATTTGTTTTAAAAATTATGTTACTTTGAGTGGATTTAATGTTTATAGTTTTCATTCAATTTATTTTATACTTATAAATAAGAAATATTTTTTTAGTTTTGATCATTATATTTGTGAGAAAATGTTTTTTTCTATGTATTCCAGTCATCAAAATGAAGTTTGAAATCACTACTCAGAAAGAGTAAATGAACCCAACATTGGTTTCCAACCGCATGTTTGGAATTCCAATTTTTTGGTAAATGTTATGTTTTGGAACCCAAAATTTTCTAAGGAACCTCATATTTGGGTCCCTAATATGTAAACCCATAATTTAATATAGCTTAATTCATGATTTATTAAGTAAAGTTATAATTAATACAACCTCATATGATCACGAGGCCTATATTATTCTATAAATTTGGTACATGACATGATAAATTAAAATATAGACACAACATCATTATTTTAAAACTTCAAAACATTCCCATATATTCCACAGATATTCTAAAACTATATGAGATAACCTGTGGGAATATATAATAATGGGGTGAGATACAAAGATCGATAAGGGAATAATGAAAGCATAACAAGATATAAGTAATACATGTGAGTTGTTAGGAATATCAATAGAACCTAAAAGTGATGAGAATTATAAAAATGAACATAAAATCATGATATATGATGATAACATTAAAGAAATAGAGGAATGTGGTAAAAACCTATTCTCAAACATAATAAGATACAATGCAATATAGGGCTATATAATTCCAGGCCCACCTGTCACTTTCATATAATGTACAATCTTAATTGTGTCACATAGATCATACAACATACAGATTCCTTTCATCACTTTTAACCCCAAAATTTAGGAGTTAGGTTAAATACATGGAAATACACAATTAATTAAGTATTGATATAACTATTTGAGTACCTTTTAGTGGAAATGATAATGCGTATTCACTACAAAAATGTTTGGATTGGAAAATCACAGGATTTTTTTGGAAGCATTATAGGGGAACGTAAAGATTCATGGAAGGGTAAAATGAGCATTAAATAAGTCCCTAAACACATTTAAATCATAATTATAGTAATAGGGATGTGGGAAAAAATATCCCAAAATGAAAAATTGGAAAACAAAGGAATAATTTAAAGATTCTGCTTGAATAAAGAAGGGAAGGAAATGATACCTTACCTTGAGAGGGTGCTTCTTAAAACTTGGGAGGAGATTCATAAGAGCCTGGTAACACCTTGGGAGGTATCTATAGATGTAAGGTTAGAGTGAATTCAGTCCTTGTGAGTTTTTAGTGAAGGGGAATGGGAGGCTGGGTGGGTTTTTATAGAAAAAGAGAGGGGAATTTTTTTATTAATGTCTAAACATAGGTTTTGGACTCTATTTGATAAATTAATCTAAATCATAAAACATTCCATGGTTTTTTCCCATAGTCTCTACCAAATATGATTTTATTTTATTATTTTATAGGGATAAAACTAAAATCCTTAAAATAATTCCCTTGGTAATGTGGAAGTGAGTCATGTTTATGAAGAATTGATTTTAAAACCTTAATATATAATATACGTTTTTGAGGATTCATTAAATATTTCTAAAATTAATAAAATCAATTAAAAAAATAATTTTAAATGGGAAATATAATTCTGGTTGTGGATACATTTTATGGCATATATTACATCATTTTTGGGTCATTATGATGTCATAATACACACAGTATATTTATACTGTGTTTAATTTTTACCCAAAAAGTTATCTATCTTAAAAAATATGAAAAATTAACCATTGGATATTTACAAGATTTTTATTTCAAAAATAAAATTTATTTTATTAAATAATTCTCTAAAAATTAAAATTTATACTTTTAAATCAAGATTCCAATTTATTGAAAAATGCAGGTTTTTCTTTATAATAACATATTTTATGAATCATAAAAATTGCATTTGACTTAATAAAATTATATTATCATTTATATTTAATAAATAATATTTAAAAATAATATTTTATTAAAATATAATTTATTTCAAAAATTCAAAAATTCATCAAAAAAGTGTTTTGATTGAAACTATATATTTCTAAAAATATAATTTTTGTTTCATCATATTAAAATATAATTTTTATCAAACTTATTAGTTAATAATTATAATCTAATTAAATATAAATATAATCAATATTCTATTAAAAATAAAAATATAAAAATTCACACTCCTATGTCCTAGATATATATATCTCTATTAAAAGAGAAAATCACCATAGAGTAATATGTGTGATGGTGATGTTTTCTTAATGTGGTTTGGTGAACATTGTTTGGGCCATGATCTAGATAAGATTGAACTTCTGATGTAATATGTTTCAATCATGCTTTAGTTATTGAATCTTAACATGGTATTAGTCAAGGGAAAACCCCATTGATTCAAAGGGTATTATCCTTCTGGTCTAGTCCATCACTTCTTTTGTCTTTGTCAAATGGATTTATCATAACCCTTTACATATATTAATCATACGACCATGATATAACAACTATACTATCTATGTTTATAATGATTAATAGTCTTTTAAATCCAATAGGGTATAAATAATTATAGTCCAAAATAACCAAAGTAGTGTATTACTTTTCTATAATTTCATTTCTTAATGAGGCATTTAATCGTCTTTAAAGGGGAATGTCATTAATAAAAGTTTAGGTCATTACATTCTTCACCCATTCATAATTTTTTCCCTTGAAAATTTTATTTCATACACTAAAATAATTAGGGTACTTCTATTTCATCTCCTATTCATTGTATCATGTTGCTTCTTAAAACATGTAGTTCCAACACATCACTTTGACCATGTCAGTAGTCTTTTTTAAGACAACTTTGTCTATATGATCAAATATCTTCACTAGCCGCTCCATGTATGAAATATCATTCTACAATGGTACCAACTCTACATTAATTACATATGAGGGGTCAGGAATGTTCTTACTCAATAGGGATACATGGAACACAACATTTAATTTTGATAAGTTAAGTGGGAGTGTTAGTTGATTACTACAAGTTAGATGCGATTAAGGATCTAGAAAGGGACCGATGTAACTAGGACTAAGTTTTACCTTCTTCCCAAACCTCATGAATTTATTCCATAGTGATATATGAAGGGAAAATTTATCTTTGACCTTATACATTAGGTATCATCAATGAATGTATGCATATATTTTCTATCAACTTTTCATGGATTTCATACGATGCTAAATTAGTTGAACCTTCTCTATCATATATTGGAGAAGATCGGTTCTCATAAACTTCCACTCTATAACTCTATCCCAACATGTTAGTGTCCAAAACCTATTCTCAAACATATCCTCATAAGGTTCCATTGGAATTATAACATAGAAACTTTGTTTATATGAGAAATCCATTAGGTAAATGTATTGATATCAATATCCTTGTAAATCCATTGAACCTGATATCATCATATCCTATTAAGTTTGAATGGTTATATGAAATTGAAAATCTATATAAGGATGATAAATATAGTTCAATCTCATTTTTGTATCAAATTTTTATTGAATTATTATCTAGAACCTTGATGTAAGCCTTAGATCTTGATTAGATACAATACAGAGTAGAATTTCATTTTTACTTTCCACTCCCCTTATATATATCTTGAAAGAGAGAAATATACCTTGATAGAGATTAAATATACTGACTTTTTAAGGTGATTTACTACCAACCATATTCAATTATTTCGTTTAGGTGTCATGGGGAGTCCTATGATGAAATCCATGGTATCTTTTACATTTTCTATATTGTTATAGGAAATTGTTACATCACATCCTTAGACTTCTTTCATTCTACCTTGAATTGTTGGAATACTAAGCATCGAGATAAAAACTCTTCAATCTATCTCTTCATGTTATCCCACCATAATTTTAAATTTAAATCTCTATACATACTAGTGATTCTAGGAGGAATAGATAAGGATGAGGTATTTATATCATCTAGAAGCTCCCTCTTCATTTTGGGTTTTTATGGGACACATATTTGGGTTCCAAACATTATAAATCTACCATTAAAAATGTTAATCATCAGAATATTTTATACCTTTTCCTATAGGAGACCATCATTTTTTATCCCTCCTTAGTCTTCTCAATAATGGATGGTTGAGTAGTTATTTGAGAAAGGTATGATGAATATCCTTTTATTTTTACCATGTATATCTTTTGCATGTACAATAAGATTGGATCCCTTGAAATCCTTATCATGGATATGGTTACAGGATATTTTATACTCAAATATTATTCCATGTTTTTTAACTTTCTAGGATGTTAATGGATTAAAAAAATCATAATCCTTGATCATCTCTAACCACCTCCATTGATACATATTGATCTCCTTTTGTGTGACTATATAATTGAGGCTCTTATGATCTGTATATATGTCACACTTCTCCCCATATAGATAAGGTCTAACAATAATAAACACAAAGATCACTACATCCAATTATAGATCATGGATTGGGTAGTTCTACTCATGGATCATTAATTGGAGGGAGTTATAGGATATAAAATTTTCATCTTTCATGAGTACACAACTAAACCCCTTTTTGGATACATCATTTCAAATAAAAAATTCTTCTCCACTGGTGGATAATGTGAGCATAGGTGATGTGATTAACCTTTAATTAAACTCTTTAAAAATCTCTTCACATTCATCAGTCCATAAAAACTTAACACCCTTATGAGTTAGATTGGTTAGTGGGATTGAAGATAATGAGTATTTTTTAAACAATTGATGACAGTACCCATCCAATACAAGGAAACTTCAGATTTTTGTCATAAATGTTAGTCTTGGACATCCTTTAATAACAAAATTTTTAAAGGATCCATATATATCCCTCTGATAGTGATAAAATTATCTAGGGAAGTCACTTTTTCTATCTATAACTTTTATTTAATTTACTTTAAAAATAAATTTTCCTTTTATAAAGTCTTTTGTATAGTATAGAAATTATCCTCATGTTCTTCCTTTATTTTAGAGTAGATAATAATATTGTCTATAAAGAATACAAAAAATTTGTCAAGGCAATCCCTAAAGGATATATTCATTAAGTCCATAAAGTTTTTTAAAGAATTAGTGTGTCCAAATGGAATCCTTGTGAACTCATAGTGCTCATACCTTGTACAAAAAGCTGTCTAAGAGATATATTCCCTCTTCTCCTTTACTTGGTAATATCCCAACCATAGATCCACCTTAGAGAAGTAATAAGATCTATTTAGATGATCAAACAATTCATCAATTTGTAGTAGTTGATACATTTTCTTCATTGTGATATTATTTAGATCATGATAATAAATATAGAGGCGCATTGAACTATCCTTACTCTTGAAAAAGGGGACCGATTCACCCCATAGTGAAACACTTGGGTGTATAAACCCTTTATCCAGATTATCTTATATTTTTATCTTTAACTCTTCAAGTTAAATAGAGGATATTCTATATGGAATATTTTATATTGGAAAATATCCAAGTATAATATATATTTATAACTCAACCTCTCAGCGAGAAGTAAGACCAAAAAATTCTTTTGTAAACACATTAGAAAATTTCCCTCACAATGGTCATGTATTCATGAATGATTTTTTCCTTAGTCTCAATCATTTGAGAAAGAAACACTTTATCATAGGGAAATAATATATATTCTGGAGATGATAATACCAAAATAGATTCATCCTCATCCGTAAAAATTAATAGAATCAGAGGATGATTCTCTATACAAAGAGTGATTTCCTTCTCTAACAATTTATATTGTCTCTATACAAGTAAAATAAATATATTCTAAGAATAACATAGAATTATATTAAAGGGTGAATCATAAGGCTTTCTATGAATTATATAGCACAAATATGGACAGGTGAGGAGTCATATACTTGGGCTGAAATAATTTCCCTATTTTCTATTTTCACTGATAGATCTACTTCCATGTTTTGTGGTATTATTTGAATAGTTCTACTAAACTTGAGTGATATTAAAGAATGCGTAAAAACATGAATGATAAACCTGCCTTCCACTACTTGATTATAGTTAAAATCATTTACTTTATCCAAAATAGATTTAGGGATAAGGACTTTCAAATGACTAAACCTATAAAAGGGAAACAATATACATTTTAGGGATAACTCATAAATGATATATATTCATTAACTTATGAATTTCTAGGTTCCAATATAATTTATCCTGGATCTATTAATTAATATAAAATATTATGGGAATATTTATTTACTTTATAATAGTTTATAAATATCTAACTAATTTAACTAATCATATCCCCTAGGAGTGTCAAATTTGGTGTTTAGTAAGGCTTGTTTTCATACACCAGGAAATACTCAAGTCCAACTCAATGAACCCTTTTCAGGGGTTATTTTTCCTAGGTATAACTATTCTAGAGCCTCATACACTTATAGTATACAAATAGGGATGCATTTTATTGAAAAAATATTACACTATACTTTAAAAAAATTTATGGATGCTTTCATATGATTATTATTATACCTAACAGTTTCGCAAGAGTTTTTTAATCCCAATCCCTAAAAAATAACTAGATTTTCCTCTGATACTAACCATGACAACCCATATTTTAATAAAAATCAATTCATGTTTTATTACATAAAGATACACTTAATACATACCCATAATATCATGAGTCTTAGTTCCTTTTCAAAATTTGATACACGAAATAATAACTTAAAACACGGGTACAACAACATCATTTAAAAAGTTAAAAATGTTCCCTTATATTCCTTAGATCTTATAAAATTGCACAGGATAACCTGGGGACTTACATAAGAAAGTGGTGAGAAAAAAATTCATATAAGAAAATTATAAAAGTATAAAATAATACATTTGAGTCAATATAAATATAAATAGGGCATCAAAAGGGTGATAATTATAAACATGAACTTAAAAGAATGATACACAATGATAATATGAAGGCGGCGTAGGAATGTGGAAACAACATAAAACAATAAACCATAAACATAATTCATGGATAAATGCTAAGGAATTATAACATTGTGTGCTTAAGATAACCTCCTATGCACCACATGTGAAATTTAATTATATAAAAATATTACCCAATGCATTGGTGGGCAATATAATTATGGTCCCACTCATCACATTCATATCATGTACATGTATAAGTCTGACACATAGATCATAAAACATAAGGATGATTTTATAAATTTTAACCCCATGATTAATGAGTTTGATTAACAAAAATTAAAATACCAAATCAATGAAGTATATATACAACTATTTGAATACCTTTTAGTGTAAATGTGAATGGGTATTCACTATAAAAATGTTTGGCATGGAAAATCGCAGGATGATTTCGACAGCATAATAGGGGTACAAAACATTCATGGAAGGTTTAAATGAGATTAAAATGGGTCTTTAATAACTTATAAATCATAATTATAGTAATATGGATGTGGGAAAACAAATCCCAACATGAACAATCGAAAAATGCATAATTTAAAAAAGGTACTTGAATATAGAGGAGAAGGACAATATCCCTTACCTTCACATGGTGTTTCTTAAAGCTTGGGAGGAGATTATTAAGATACTTTGGAAACATTTATAGGGATATAGATAGGTAATTTAGTAGTAACATCATGTTTTGGTAGTTTTTAGTCAAGAGGAATGGGAGTTTGGGTGGATTTTTATAGAAAAAGTGAGGAGAATTCTTTATTAATTTCTAAACTTAGGTTTTGGATCCTATATGATAAATTAATAAAAACCACAAACCATACCATAGTTTTTCCTATTTTTTATACCAAATAGTAGTTTATTTCATTATTTTCTAATTATTAGAACCTAAATCCTTACAATAATACCATTGGTGATGTGGAAGTGACTCATGTTTACAAATAATTGATTTTAAAACATTAAAAATACAATATAGGTTTTGGATGATTAATTAAGGCTCTATAAAATTAATAAAATAACTTAAAAATTTATAATTTTAATGTGAAAACATAATTTTGTCCGTTAATACATTTTATTGAATATATTACATCACTTTTGGGTCATTATTATGTCATAATACATACCGTATATTTATACCATATTTAATTTTTACCCAAAAATTTGTTTGTCTTAGAAAATTATGAAATATTCACAATTGGATAATGTTGATATTATGATTTCAAAAATAATATTTATTTTATCAAAATAATTCCATAAATATGATAATTTACATTTTAAAATTAAATTCCTCATTTATTGAAAAATACTAGTTTGTTAACAATAACAACTTTTATGACTCTCATAAAAATTACATTTGAATTAATAAAATTATATTATCATTTATATTTAATAAATATTATTTAATAATAATATTTTATTAAAACTTTATTTATATCAAAAAATATTCAATTCATCCAAAAGAGCATCTTGATGGAAACTATATATTTCCAAATATACAATTTGTGTTTCATCATATCGAAATATAATTTTTATCAAACTTATTATTTAATAATTATAAGGTTATAAAAGATAAATAAAATATATATCATATTAATAAAAAAAATATAAAAATTCACATTGTTAGGGTCTAAAATCAAATCCCTTTATTACGCCAGTGAATTCCCTAAGAGTAAAGTGTGTGGTGGTGAGATTTACTTAGGGTGGTTTGGTGAACACGATTTGGGGCATGATCTTGATGATCATGATATTATCATATAAATGGTTTTTCTCATGCATTATTTGTTGAATCTTAGCATGGAATTGGTCAAGAAAAAATCCCAGTGATTCTTTCTACCTTGTATGATTTGATTAATGGGATTCATAGGGTATGATCCCGCTGCTCGATGTCATCGATTCCTTTCTCTATGTAAAATATATTGACCACAACCCTATATATATAATATTAATATAATCAATTTATAAAATTTAAACTATAAAGGGTTATTATTTTTAATGGTGTTTTAAATCATATAAGATATAACTTATAAAATTCCAAAATAACAAAATTAGTGCATGTGTTTTCTATAATTTCATTTCCTAAAAATGAATTTAATTATTTTAAAAAGGGAATTTAATTTATAAAAGTTCAGTTCATAAAACCTAACATTTTTTATATACATAACTTAAGTAACCTCTTATTGTCAATAGATCTCACATAAAGAACCAAACATTAGTATTGAACCTCACTCAAGAACTCTATGTTTAGATTGATTCAAATACTAAAAACTATAATTTTAGAATTAAACTAATACATAATATTACCCATGTTTATTTAGTGGTCTATTGGATTTGAAATTTTAATTATTTTGAGATTTATACTATAATTTTGTTGGGGAAAACCTATTGATAAATTAATTAAATGACCATTTCATAAGATCTATAGTAATGGATTATTTTTTCTGATTTCTAATGGAAGTTTTAAATATTAATATCTTTCAAATTTAAATTTTTTATATACATTATTCATTTTAAAATCATGAATTATCTAGTTTTATTTTCAAATAATTTTGACCTAAATTATTTTGGGTAGCTTATTTATTATTTATTTAACAGGTTCATTTAAACTATTTGATGCATAACGTTCTGAATCCCTTTGTCTGAGAATAATTTTAAAAATTTCACAATTACAGAAGATAATTTCTCTCTATTGATAATTTTTATTCGTTCAAAGGTTAAGTTCATTATTTTATTCTTGGGATAATAACACCTACTATTATATAAACATGTGATATATCTACTATGATTTATTGATGTTTCCAAGACTACACTTTTGAATCACAAATTTTCTATCTATTGTTGAGTTATAGAATATAGCTTCAAATTTTGATATTCTACTACTGTTATATCTAAATATTATCTACATTCCTTTGGAGTTTCTTCTTGATGAAAAATTTTGGGAGATATACTTATATTCATTGGAATATATCTTCATCTTTTATTTGTGGTATTGAAATTTGAATGCTTTTATAGATAATTTATCTAACCAAATCCAATAATTTCTTTGTTTCTAAACAATTAGGTTGGGATTTTTTTGAGGAATTATGTTAGTACTACTCAATTTCCTTATAAAATCTATTATAATAACTTCATGTTACTTTCACCCAACTATTGAGATCCCTTGAAAATGATCTTCTATAAAAATCTCCAAACTAACTAAGAGTGTTTTGGTGAAGTAGACAAAGGGATATATGTCCCCACAAAAATATTAAAAAATATTTTTCCTTTTTTATTTCCCAATACATATTCCGATTAAAGTAAAGATGATAAATTCTCTTTAAAAATATAAGAGGTATTGTTTTAAAAAATTAAGTGTTTTAAAATTACACAATTTACCCCCATGTCATCACAATAATTTTAATACAAAATCCATCCTTTTATATTTTCATATATATGCTGGAATAGGAATGATTGAGTTGTGAGTATCTAGAAATAGTTGATGCGTGCGTAAAAGGTAGTGAATTAGCTATAAATTATTTGGGAGGAATTTATCCCAATTGTAATTTTTCTAAGTATCTTAGGGGTAGTGTATGGTTGAGGTATTATTTGATATCTTTCAACACACATAAGAAATAGGTTTGTTCAGTAGTAATTATTAATTTTTTAAACCTAACAATTCCTTGGAACATAGTGTGAAGGATAAAGAAATTATGCATTCTTTCATTTATTAGTTAAAAAATAGTGAACCATTTTAATAATGATAAAATTATAATTGGTAATACAACCCTTAAACAAAACACTTATCATCATTTTTCTCAAAAAATAAATTGTCTAAACTATCTTCAATATATATCATCTTGAAATTCACTAAACCCCACTTTTACTAATTGAGAAAATTTAATTTACACCACTTCTTGGAGACTTAATTTGGTCCCCACTATAACATAGTATAACATTAGATAACTAATATCTTTTTTTAAAAGCCCGTAGTAGGTGATTTTGTGAGTCCTGAAAGTTTCATGTAGAGAAAGTCATTGAATATTTTTATAGGAAATCATGGATCCTTTTTAGAGGGAATCTAAGTGATTTTTAAATAAAGTCAAAGGTAAAATTTTGGAGAGAATTTAGAATATAATAATGAATATTTTTTGGTATTTGACTATTGGGGAACATTAATGATTATATAGCCCTCACTTGGTGGAAAAAATAAATATAAATTATAGATTCATACTTTATAGATCAATCTTTGAATAAGATTTATTTGGTTAATTACATAAAGTCAGGGAAATTAATTGGCATGAAATTAATTTTTAACTAGGGACAAATAAAGTTTCCAATTTTTTACATAGAATATTTAAGATCAGCTCATGATGAAGTATTTTATTAGTTATTTTTAAAGATATTAATTGAAAATATACAAAATCAAATAGGTTGATTTGACCAAGATATATTTGACTACTAATAGAGGAGATATTGAAAAAAATATCAATATAATTATGGTGATAGAACATGATATGGTGACTTGGTGAAATCCTATCCCATCATGAAAGGTATTAATGGTGAAAATAATATATTTATTTAGAGTTTGTTCTAGTAAAAAAAATATGAGGTGTGAGTATCAATGAAAAATCTAGTTCTTTAAGATAGAGGTTTATCCATGGAAGATTGATGACATATCTAGAAAAGTTAAGAAGGGATTATGAGATGAATATTTATATGGAAAATTACATTAAAAATTAATGGATCTAATCTAGAATATTACTGGAAGAACACAATAATACTATGAAGACTATATGGATGATAATGATTCAACTCTCTTAATAAAAAGTTTATTAAATCCAACAAAGATAGTGAAAAAGTATGAAGGTGGACATCATGTGAGAATGAAATAAGAAAATTTATGGTAAAAATAATTTAGTTCAATCAGAATAATTTTTGAGAAACCTACATGTCTATAAACTAGTCCAGCCTTCCATGAAGTAGTACCCAAAGTGGGAATAAGAGGAAGTGATCCTTGGGTGAGTAATAATATGTATCTAAATTTATTATAGTGGTAGTATAGATTTCCATATATTGACCTTTAATTAAATATTTTATCCACTAAATATTGTGTTATAGTTTATTTTAGTACACCATCACTATAATGAACTGAACTTTTATAAGTGAAATTCCATTTTTAAATGATTAAATACAATCCCAAGTAATGGATTTATAGAAAACACATTGAAAAATTTGGTTATTTTATACTGTTATATAATCTTACAAATTTGAAATATCATTAACCATCCTAAAAATTGATTATACAACCATTGTAAAATGAACATTAATATTATTATACTAAGGGTTATGATAATGTCCTTTGAAAATAGATAAAGGAAGCAATGACCTCAACCAATAGTATTGTACCCTATAAAGCCCATTTATTGAAATGTCAAAGGGAGATAGTATATTTGGGGTTTTTACTTTACCAAGACGAA
Source organism: Viscum album (assembly GCA_963277665.1). Taxonomy (NCBI): domain Eukaryota; kingdom Viridiplantae; phylum Streptophyta; class Magnoliopsida; order Santalales; family Viscaceae; genus Viscum; species Viscum album. The sequence continues at coordinate 126,680 of CAUJRU010001328.1, read as the reverse complement.
TATGAGGTTTAACAAATGATGTTTTAGTGAAAAAATTTATGGGATAATTTCAAGATCATCGAGATCATATCTGAGACCATGTTTATTGAACCTCCCCATGAAAATCTCACCATTACACACCTTACCCTTAAAGAATTTTCTGACGTAATAAAGGGCTATGTATTTTGAACATAAAAAAATGAATTTTTATATTTTACTTTTAATAAAAAATTATTATTTTAATATCATTTTAATATTAATTTTTAAATGATTAAATAACATGTTTGATAAAAAATTAGATTATGAGATGATGAAACACAAATTTTATTTTTTGGAAAATATATAGTCTCAATGAAGACACACTTTTTATAAATATAATAATTTTTAAAATAAATTATATTTTAAAAAATATTATTATTAAATAATAATTATAAAATATATATGATTAAATAATTTTAAAAAGTCAAACCTAGTTGTTATAATGGTCAAAAAAATGTTTTTATAAAAAAAGTATTTTTAAATACATGGGTATTCTGATCTAAAAGTATAAATTAACATATTTAGATAATTGTTTTGATAAAATAAATATTATTTTTTATATTGGAATTTAAAAATTATCCAATGGTGATTTTTTCAAAATTTTATGAGATAAGAAAATTTTCAAGTAAAAATTAAATACAATATAAATATATGTTATGTATTATGATATCATAATTATCAATAATTGATTTAATATATTATATAAAAGGTATTTAAGACTAAATAACCATTTACTCTTTAAAATTAAGTATTTTTAAATCATTTTATTAATTTTATAAACCCTTAATGAATCCTCAAAAACCAATATTATATTTTAATGTTTTAAAATAAATTCTTTGTCAATATGATTCACTGCCACATAATCAAGGGTATTATTTTAATGATATCGATTATTAAACATGTACTATATTGAAAACCACTTAAATTTGGTAGAAAAAATGGGAAAAAACCATGATAAGGTTTGTGTTTTTGATTACTTTATCATATAAAGTCCAAAACCTAATTTAGAAAAGAATAAAGAATTATCCTTTATTTTTTATATATGATCCCACCAAAACTATTATTATTATTCACTAAAAATACTTTTATAATTACATTACTCTAACCTTAAATATCTATATTCCTCACAAGGTCCCCCAATATCTTACGAAGCTCCTCCCAAGTTTCAAGAAGCATCCTTTCAAGATAAGGGATCCTCTCATTCTCTTAATTCAACCACCTTTTTTGTACTATGTCTTTAATTCCCAATTTTTCATGTTATTTTATGCTCTTAAATATCCATATTACTGTCCTTATGACTTAAAAGTGATGGGATACCCATTTCACTCATTAATTACTTATATGTACCTTTATGCACTATCATTATGCTTTCGAAATCATTCTACAATTTGACATGCCAAACTATCGTGTTTTGAATACTCATACCCATTTCCACTCAAGGGTATTCACCTAGATTTACCTATTCTTCATTTATTGGTAAATTAAATGTATTTTCTTAACACTCCATAATCGCAGGGTTAAAATTAAGGAATGAAATCCTTATTTTGAATTATCTATGTGGCACACAATTCTTGAAAAATTACCTATAACCATTGTTCAAAACCATGGTTATAGACACCAAAACCATGGATATTGGTAATAGCCATGAGTTTATTCGTCATAAATCCAAATTGAATGGATATAAGGAAAATTTTATAGCCACAATACAAACCATTTAAATATACCTATATTAAAGGTTCAAACAGTTTCAATAGATATATTTACATGGTTATATATTGTGGCGTTAGACATTACCATGTAGATTTGTTTCCACATTTTGTAACCATGGTACTATGCCCAATATTCTTGGTCTAAACTATAGTAGTTAGTCTAATAACACTATTGTAAACTATTTCTACACCCTTCATTTTATAGAACAAAACACTACCTATACTACCATAGATAACCATGGCTACTGACACACGCTTGTCACGGGGCATGGACAAAAACAATTATATTTTTTTCCTGATGCAACATAGTGGCAGACCAGGGTTGTCTCTCTTGAGGATCCTTTCAATTTTTTTCACTTACTTTATCTAATTCACCTAATCTATCTCTTTTTAATGTTTTTTATTTAAATGAAAGCGATAAAAATATTTATTCTGTTTTTGGTATGAAAAATATAAACTATCATGAAATTATAAACATAATGAGTTAATGAAGAAAGAACATGGTTTTGGGGTTCAGTCTTAGATTCAATCATTATTTTTTTATGTGTTTGATTTTAGTTTGATAATAAAAACATGAAATCTCGTGTTTTAATCACTAATATTTTCCAAAATAGAAATAGTTTAAGTTACATTTTATTAGGGTTCGTCACCCAATTGGGGACATTCACCTCACCAATGCATGCAACTCAAATCTACCACAAACATAAAATACAGTTTAAATAAAATTCAATAACACCTTGACATAACCCCAATAAAAGTCTCGAGTTAGCATCTCATTTCCAAGAGTCTGATATTACATTGTGTATTGGGTGTAGGAAGATAGAGATATTGAGAGAGAGAGATAGAAAGAAAAGAAGAAAAGTGGGTGGAGAAACACAAAGGCATGGATTGATTAAACTAGAATTTAAATTACAAATGAAAATAAAACTAAAATAAAATGAAACTGAAAATAAAATTAAAAGATTAAATGAGGGGGTAAGAGAGGAGAAGCAGCGACTCGTGCCCTGGTGGGATCCCTCATTGGCTTTGGGTGTCGAGCTGATGTTTTGGAAGGAGGAGAGGGCCACCTTTTATAGGCATATTTTCGTCCCCAGAATGTTTGCACGTTTTTGGACCCATAAATGGCCAATTCACATGTGTACCCCTTCTCTAATATTGTTCAAGAATGTGTTGGTCGTTCACCCCTCAAAGTTCAGTGCATTTTGACCCCGGATGAAAAAGTTGTGAATTTTTCATTGAAGACTTCTTTTTCGGGATGAAGCTTCCAGGAAGGTTCCTCTAAAAGAATGTCATTCAATGGCCGCCTCAATGAATTAAAAACTCCACAAAATTTGGTTTAGAGTCGGTACTATATGTCCTAATTCTATCCAAGGTAGAAACACCTCATTTGGATGTGTTTAGGCTACGTTTTGGTTCTCTTACATTGGTGGTGTCCATGCTGTCCGCCCGGAAAAATGTCCAACTTGAAGGAATTTTTAGACCCTTTATATGGCAGAATCAGCTCCTGGTTTAGTAGAAAAAAAATGATGGAAATAAAATAAGGATTCTAAAAAAATTTAAATCAGAAAATTTGGAATTATATTTTTCAGGAAATGAACAAAATACCCTTGAAGTAAAAATCTGTCAAAAATCCAGAATTAGTTATTTTTCACAATTTTGCTCCTTTTCATTCTAAAACTCAAATTACCCATTATTTTTATAAAACAATGAAATACATGGGTTTTATCATTTAAAATTGGTAAAAAATACTCATTATTTGATAAAAAAAGTGCATGTAAATTTTCTCTTTCAAATACCCCCACACTTAAACCATGCTTGTCCTCAAGCATTAAATCTCAACATGGAAATCAGAGGACACCAATGTTAACAATATTCAAATTTCAATGCAATAAAATCAAACAATTTTCAATATAAAATCAATCTTTCAAAAATCTGCATAAAATATCAATTTAAGTTCCCATTTTTCAAATAAACAAATAATCCACATATTTTACTTTTCCCATTTGAAAATTGATGGAACTTATCCTTTCATTCATTCAAGATCCTTGATTCATCATTATTAAACATTTAATGTCATGATTTACCTCAATTTTTTTCTCTCATCACTCATGATACAATTCAAGTAGAGTTATACTCATATCATGATAACATGCTCCTTATCCATAGGCTTGTAAATAAACTACTTTCTCCACTTTGTAAAGACAAAAGACACATAAAATCTTGAGGACTTTCAATAAAGGTTCAAATGACTCTGAAGTAAAATGCATGATATTAAAATTAAAAGTGTAATGAAATTCTCCCCTTCAAAAATAGTAACACCCACTTCCCAAAACTCAAATAAAAGGTTATGATCAAGTAAGCATAATGGGTGATTTGTGCACCCTCTTGATTTTTTTTATTTTGTCCCTTTTTTTTCATTTTTCAAAAGTTATGATTAGATCAAACCTCACATCCATCACCTAACCACATACGATCATAAGATCATCGGTCTGGAAAATGGTGATTTTTGGTTCCCCAAAATCAAAACCCATTTTTCTATAATTTTTTTTTCTTTTTGTCATTTTTTTCATTTTTTTAATTCAAGAGGGGAAAACAATAGAGTATAATGAATGATTTCACAACCTTTTACAATTCCCACAATAACACCCCCACACTTCTTTCTCACAATGTGTATCATCCCATCCACCATGATTCCCTTTACCCCCACACTTAAACATTAAAATATCATGCAAATACCAAGAGTTGGGTAGAAATGGATAAAAATGGATTGAAACATGGCTCATCCCTATAAAGGTCATTCATGGTCTCTATGGGATAAACTAAGGATTGATGTAGAGGTGGTACTTTAAGGAAATGTATCTTTTCAAAGGATTCCTCAATCATTTTAAATGTGTTTTTGTGCAGTCATAACTTTGACAAGTTTCAATACAAGTTCTAGTCGGTTACATGTCCCAAAATCACTCGAGAAATATGCTCAAGAATAAATAAGAAGTACTTGGTTTAGAAATCCTCTCAGGAATGAGAAATATAACATTGGAAAATCACTCATGGCATGAATAATAATAAATTAATTCACAGAAATTTCAAAAATTCAAAGCATGAAAGATGGTAGGGAAATTTCATTTACATGAATTAATTAATTACTTCAAATCAAGAGTCATCATTTCAATATCTGTGCTTCATATTCAAATATTCAATTCTCCATTTCAATTATTTAATCATATAAACATTGAAACCTAAAACATGGAATCACTGGGTTCCTAAGAAACTCATGTCTCCTAGATAAGTCGATTAAAACATTAATTCAAGTGTGGGCATGCAATTTTATCTTTAAAGCTCAAAACATGTTGTGGACTAAAATGTAGAGAGTTTAAAAGATAAAACACTGAAATTGAACTTCCTTTTTCCATGAAACTTATTCCTTCCACTTCACTGTATGGGGATGACTTCCACTATTATGAAACTATACAAAAAACAACCCAATTATACATAAGGATCATGTCATTTAAGCTCAAAAAATATAGAAGGGAGGGGACTGCATGCTGCACTAAATCTAGGAAAATAAAAGACATTGAAATCTAAAATACTAGAAATCATTTAAAGATAAATCTTGGTACGATCTCCCAAGTGGGCCCTACCTTCTTTTACTGCCTCTAGAGGGCAGTACCAGCTGTTATCCAAAGTCTGATGGTGGTTGGGGATTCTTTGATATGAACCACCACATGTGATTTTTCTCATCATCCACTTATTCTTTCATTTTGAGGGGGAATACATGGATAGAGTATGCTAGATCCTCCCCCTTCGCGATATGGTACAACTTGGAAGGTGGGGGTAGGATGAAGTATGGAACCTCCACCACCATCATTGATCCTTGCGAAACATTCTCTATCTCTTCTTGTACTCCCTCTAGTTAATATTCGATGTCTTCAGGGTGCTCAAGGTGTTCATCAATAGGTGATTCTACTTTTGTTTCTTCATCCTCCAAGGTATAATATTATTCATTTAATTCTGAAAATTCAAAAAAATCGGGAGTTATAATCAAATTTGTTTCAAAAAAATTAAAAGAATTTGAGTTCAAGAATGTACCATCTCCCTGAGTTGGTTCTGCTTGAATCCTTTCTTCATTGGAAATTTCCTCTTGGAGTTGATCATCACAGGATGAAGGTAGGTAGTCAGGCTCCTCCATTTTGAGTTTTTCCTCAACTTTAGGGATGTCTTCATTGAAATCCGGGAAGACCAGTGGCACTTCCTTCATGGTCTCGAATCTTTTTAAGTTAGCTTGGAGTTCATCGACCATGGCCATCAAATATTCCAGTGAGATCAATATTTCTATGCCCCTTTCATTTTGATTTACCATTATCATAAGCACATCAGCTCTTCGTAGGAGGGCCTCCTCTATGTAGTCTTGTTCTTACACCTGTGAGTAATTGTCAGTCCATGATGAATAATAATCATTTGAATTCATCATGGAAAGAATTTTTTTTAGTTAAAAAAAATGAAATCTACCTAAGATGTGAAAATAGAAAAAAAATAAATGAATAACTAATTGGATCCCTGGCAATGGTGCCATTTTTGATGCACGCCTGTCACGGGGCATGGACAAAAACAATTATATTTTTTTTTAGTGCAACGCAGTGGCTGACCGGAGTCGTCTCTCTTGAGGAGCCTTTAAATTTGGTTCACTTACTTTATATAATTCACGTAATCTATCTCTTTTTGATATTTGTTATTTAAATGAAATGGATAACAATATTCTTTGGGTTTTTGATACGAAAAATATAAACTATCATGCAATTATAAACAGAATTAGTTAATGAAGAAAGAACTTGGTTTTAGGGTTCAGTCCTGGATTCAATCATTATTTTCCTTTACGTGTTTGATTTTAGTTTGATAATCCAAACATGAAATCTCGTGTTTGAATCACTATTATTTTCTAGAATAGAAGTAGTTTAAGTTAAATTTCATTAGGGGTCATCACCCAATCGGGGACATTCACCTCACCAATGCATGCAACTCAAATCTACCACAAACATAAAATAAAATTTAAAGAAAATTCAAGAACACCTTGACCTCCCCCCAATCAAAGTCTCAAGTTTTCCTCTCATTTCCGAGAGTATGAGATTACTTTTTGGATTGGGTGTAGGAAGATAGAGAGATCGAGAGAGAGAGAGAGAGAAAGAAAAGAAGAAAAGTGGGTGGAGAAACACAAAGGCATGAATTGATTAAACTAGAATTTAAATTAAAAATGAAAATAAAACTAAAATTAAACAAAAATGAAAATAAAATAAAAATATTAAATGCGGGGGTAAGAGAGGATCAGTAGTGACCCATGCCCCTATGGGATCCCTTTTTTCCTTTGGGTGTCGAGCTGATGTTTTGGAAGGAGGAGAGGGCCTCCTTTTATAGGAATATTTTCTTCCCCAGAAAGTTTTCCCATTTTTGGACACATAAATGTCCGATTCACGCATGGACCCCTTCTTCAATATTGTTTATGAATATGTTGGCCGTTAACCCCCCAAATCTCACCGCATTTGGACTTTGGATGAAGGAGTTACGAATTGTTAATTGAAAACTTCTTTTTCTATACGAAGCTTCCAGGAAGGTTCGTCCAAAAGTATGTCATTCAATGGCCACCTTAATGACTTCACAACTCCAAAAAATTTGGTTTACCGTCGATCCTATATGTACTAGTTCTATAACAAGTAGAAAAACCTCATTTGGATGTGTTTAGGCCGTGTTTCGGTTCCGTTACATTGGTGGTGTCCATGTTGTCCGCCCGAAAAAATGTCCAAATTCAATGAATTTTTAGACGCTCTATATTGCCGTATAATCTCCTGGTCCAGAAGACAAAAATAAATGATGAAAAATAATAATTCTAAAAAAAATTTAATCAGAAAATTTGGAATTATATTTTTCAAGAAATGACCAAAACACCCTTGACGTAAAAATCTGTCAAAAATCTAGAATTAGTCATTTTTCACAATTTTTCTCCTTTTCATTCTTAAACTCAAATTACCCATTATTTTTATAAAAAAATTAAATACATGGGTTTTATCATTGAAAAATGTTAACAAATACTCATTATTTGATAAAAAAATGCATGTAAATTGGCTCTGTTAAATACCCCCACACTTAAACCATGCTTGTTCTGAAGCATTAAATCTCAACATGGAAATCAAAGGACACCAATGTTACCAATATTCGAATTTCAATGTAATAAAATAAAAAAAAAATCAATATAAAATCAAACTTTCAAAAATCTGCATAAAATATCAATTTAAGTTCCAATTTTTCAAAGAAACAAATAATTCACATATTTTAGTTTTCCCATTTGAAAATTGATGGAACTTATCATTTCATTCATTCAAGCTCCTTGATTCATCATTATTAAACATGCCATGTCATGATTTACCTCACTTTTTTTTTCTCTTATCACTCATTATACAATTCAAGTAGAGTTATGCTCATATCATGATAACATGCTCCTTATCCATAGGCTTGTAAATAAACTACTTTCTCCACTTTGTAAAGACAAAAGACACATAAAATCATGAGGACTTGCAATAAAGGTTCAAATGACTCTGAGGCTTATGGTTGGTATGATTTGATGCTTTAAAAATTAAGGCTCAAAGAGAAGGCTAATCTCTGAAGTACAATGCATGATATTAAAATTAAAAGTGTAATGAAATTATCCCCTTCAAAAATAGCAACACCCACTTCCCAAAACTCAAAGAAAAGGTTATGATCAAGTAAGAATAATGGATGATTTTTGCACCCTCTTGATTTTTTTTATTTTGTCCCTTTTTTTTCATTTTTAGAAAGTTATGATTAGATCAAACCTCACATCCATCACCTAACCACATACGATCATAATATCGTCGGTCTAGAAAATGGTGATTTTTGGTTCTCCAAAATCAAAACCCATTTTTATATATTTTATTTTCTTTTTGTCTTTTTTTGTCATTTTTTTTAATTCAAGAGGGGAAAACAATAGAGTATAATTAATGATTTCACAACTTTTTAAAATTCCCACAATAACACCCCCACACTTCTTCCTCACAATGTGTATCATCCCGTCCACCATGATTCACTTTACCCCCACACTTCAACTTTAAAATATCATGCAAATACCAAGAGTTGGGTAGGAATGGATAAAAATGGCTTGAAACATGGATCATCCCTATAAAGGTCATTCATGGTCTCTATGGGCTAAACAAAGGATTGATGTAGAGGTGGTATTTTAAGGAAATGTAGCTTTTCAAAGGATTCCTCAATCATTTTAAATGTGTTTTTGTGCAGCCATAGATTTGACAAGTTTCAATACAAGTTCTGGTCGGTTACATGTCCCAAGATCACTCGAGAAATATGCTCAAGAATAAATAGGAAATACTTGGTCTAGAAATCCTCTCAGGAATGAGAAATATAACATTGGACAATCAATCATGGCATGAATGATAATAAATCAATTCACATAAATTTCAGAAATTCAAAGCATTAAAGTTGGTAGGGAAATTTTATTTTCATGAATTAATTAATTCCTTCAAATTAAGAGTCATTATTTCAATATCTATGCTTCATATTTAAAAATTAAATTCTCCATTTCAATAATTTAATCATATAAACATTGAAACCTAAAACATGGCATCATTGGGTTCCTAAGAAACTCATGTATCCTAGTTAAGTCGATTAAAACATTAATTCAAGTGTGGGAATGCAATTTTATCTTTAAAGCTCAAAACATGTTGTGGACTAAAATATAGAGAGTTTAAAAGATAAAAAACAAAAATTGAACTCCCTTTTCCATGAAACTTAGTCCTTCCACTTCACTGTATGGGGATGCCTTCCACCATTATGAACCTATAAAAGAAAACAAACCAATTATACATAAGGATCATGTCATTTAAGCTCAGAAAATATAGAAGGGAGGGGGATGCATGATGCAATACATCTAGGAAAAGAAAAGAAATTGAAATCTAAAATCCTAGAAATAATTTAAAGATAAATCTTGGTACGATCCCCCAAGTGGGCCCTGGATTCTTTTACTACCTCCAGAAGGCAGTACCAGCTATTATCCAAAGTCTGATGGTGTTTGGGGCTTCTTTGACATGAACCACCACATGTGATTTTTCTCATCATCCAATTCTTCTTTATTTTTTAGGAGGAATACATAGATAGAGTATGCCAGATCCTCTCCCTTTACGATATGGTATAGCTTGGAAGGTGGGGTAGGATTAAGTATGGAACCTCCACCACCATCGTTGTTCCTTGTACAACATTCTCCATCTCTTCTTGTACTCCCTCTAGTGAATATTCAATGTCTTCTGGGTGCTCAAGGTGTTCCTCAACAGGTGAATCTTATTTTGTTTCTTTATCTTCCAAGGAATAATATGATTAATCTGATTCTGAAAAGTCAAAAAAATTGGGAGTTATAATCAAATTTGTTTCAACAAAATTAAAATAATTTGTGTTCAAGAATGTATTATCTCCCTGAGTTGGTTGATCTTGAATCCTTTCTTCATTGGAAAGTTCCTCTTGGAGTTGATCATCATAGGGAGATATCATGGTTGAGCGAGTGGGATTTATGAGGATAAATGTACAAACCATCACCCATAATTTGGTGAGTTTAAGCCTTGGTGCATCAAGATAGTCAGTCATCTAGATTTATTTATTATTGTAGGATTATATGGATGTCTTTCCGGATGATTTTTTGGGACTAACTGTGAGGTGGTAGATTGACTTATGCATTGAATTGCACTCCATGAATTCAATGATATCTTCTATGGAATATTATATGTCCCCTATAGAGATTCAGGAGTCGAGGGTGTAGTTTAAGGACCTTTGATATAATAGTTTTATCAAACACAATGTGTCCCCCCTGATCAACTCCAATACTGTTCGTGAAAATGGTGGACAGGAGCTTGAGTCATTGTGTTGATTACCATCACCTGAATCAGGTGATGATAAATAATAATTACCACTTTATAAGGATAAATGTCCTATTTTAATGTTGAGAGGTGAAATTTTATTCTTAAAGATTTATCATAGGCCTGACTACCACCAATTGAGTGATCATGAGGATGATATCTTGAAGATGATATTATAATGTCTCTATAGACACTATGAGTTCTAGTTGATGCCTTTAATTGTGATTAATTTCCTCATTGTTTTTATAGATCTTATAAACTAGATCTTATAGCCATACTTAGACTGATTTTTGGTTGTATTCATTGATGACATACTCATTTACTTCATATTATATGAAGAGCATGCATAGAACTTAGGGATGGCCCTAGAATTACTATGAGAGAACCATATTTATAGTAATCTATCAAAGTGGAATTTTTGGATCCGAGAGGTCAAATTTTTGGGTAATGTAATATATGATCATGGTTTAGCAATGTACCCAGTGAATATTTATGTGGAACTTTCTTGGGTTCCACCCAAGTTCATGACAAAGGTGTAGAGTTTTCTTGGCTTGGCGAGGTACTAAAAAAGGTTCATGGTAGACTTCTCTAGGATTAAAATCCCATTTATCAACTTAACCTGGAAATGGAATCCATTTACCTAAACTAAGTATTATCATTGATCCTTTAAGGAGGTGAGTTTGAGGTTGAACAATGCTCCTATGTTTAAACAACCAAAGAGGGTATGGAGTAGATAGTGTTTTGTGATACCTCTAGAGATGATCTTGGTTGTGTGTTGATGCAGTGGTAGGTGTTAATTTCTTATGGTTAAATGCAGTTTAGGCCCCACAAGTAAATCTACTTGAATCAAAACCTATAGTAGGGTGTGGTAGTCTTCACTCTAATTATGTGAAGGAACTATCTTTTGGTTGATTGTTTTATTATTTACTCATACCACTAGAGCCTCAGGTAAATATTAACTTAGATATATCTTAAACTTATATTGTGGTATTGGTTGGAGTTTGCATAAGAATATGAATTTGAGGTTGACTATAATTCTGAGAAGGCTAATGTGGTGGGAAATTTCCTTAATAGTAATTCTCATTCTTACTTGGTATATGAGGTGTTTGAGTAGTTTTTTGTGTTACAGTTGGCCCTGGTAGAGGAAAGGAGTGTGGGTTTAATTTAGTCTATGATAGTGACTCCTATGCTCTTTTAGTGTGTGAGAGAGGCTTGATTGGGATACATTTAATATGAGGTTCTACCTGACTAGATATCCTCAGGAGATACACTAGATGGATTTTCTAGAGGGGAGCACATCATCCTTCTCTAGGGATAAATGGTGGTTTCGGTCGCATTGCAAGAGGAGGTGGTGAGGGAGTTTCACACCTCCCATTTTTTCATACATCCAGGTGTTGAAATTAGGTACAAGGTTCTTTATTCATATTTTTAATGGTATTTTATGAGGTAGATCATTTCCATGTTCATATCTTGGTGTCTCACATGTTAGTAATTAAAGGATAAGTACCAGGTTCCCGTACATTTTACACAACCCCTTGAGATCCCGAAGTGGAAATGGGATAACATATACATATAATTTGTGATGGGAATTCTGTGGATAGTGAGAGTCCATGATGCTATCAGGTTGATTATTGACTAACTTACCAAGTTATAAGAATTACTTTCCATCAGGTAGTAGAGTAAAATTAAGATTTTTGGAGAGTTATATGTGCGAGAGATCGTTCGGATTCATGGGGTACTCATGATTATTGTCTCCAACTATGATGATAGGTTCATGTAATGATTTTTGAGAGGCATGAATAAGACCTTCAAGACTTAATTGAGGATGAGTACATAATATTATCCCATGATGGATGGGAATATCGATAAGACTATATCAGTGTTAGAGGTTATATTGAGGGATTCTGTGTTGGACATCATCCAAATATGGGAGGATCACTTGTCATTGGTATATTTTACTTATAATAATAACTATCACTCTTATATAAATATGACACCTTTAGATGAACTATATGGTAGACTATGTATTTCACCCTTTTACTGGAATAATATTGGAGAGACATCACTTGTTAGACTATAGATAGTGAAGGAAATGACTGAGAAGATTCAGGTGATTTGTCAGCCCATGAGGATAGCCTAGATCAAATAGAAATATTCTGTATATTATCTATGTAGGGAATGGGAGTTTGAGTAGTGAGACCATGTCTTCCTAAGTGTCTATTTATGATAAGGGTTATAGATATTTTACTGGGGAAGAAAGTTATCCCTAAGGTTCATCAAGTCATTTGAGTGTCTATGGATGGTTGGAAAGGTTTCTTATCACTTGGCCATTCCCCCACTATTGAATCGAGTGCATGAAATATTCCATGTGTTGTATATAAGGATATATTTTCATGAACCAACAAAAATTATTGATTGGGGTGTTATGAACATCGAGGATGGATCCACCATCACAAAGTACCTAGTAGAGATCAAGGATCGATAGGATAGGATCAAGTATGGATGTACAATCACTTTGGTCTATATTCTTTGATAGAATGAGAGCACACATGAGAGATCCTTGTATAATGAGAGTCAGATGAGAACTCAGTACCCCATCATTTATTTATAGATGCTGCTTTTTTGGGAGAAAATTCATGAATAAGTGGAGATTTTAAGGACTATAGTTTTCATGGATTAGTCCTTTGAATATTTATATATATGTGGATTTTTCCTTGGATTTTGAATAATGTTTGGTTGTCTTGGGACCAAAAAACTAATGTATTAAAAACATTAATATATTTTAATGAATGTGTATGAACTGTTTCAGTTAAAATGGTTTTTCTATTATTTAGTACATTATATGGGAAATAGGAGGCCACGATTGATTTTGGGATATGGGGTTTCCCCAATGTATGTCTTAATGTTAGTCGACATCAAATGTTATGTGGGAGATGGCGGTTGGAGGGTGTGTTTAATAAAACAAAAAATATTATTTATTTTCACTAAATGACTCAAAACCTAATCATCCATTATAAATACCATGCTATGGAATATCACAAGAGTTAGCTGCACAACCCTAGGAGGATTTTAGAGGAGTAGGATTGTTCTTCATTGGTCTTGGAAAACCTACAGACCCGAATTGATGAACATATTAAGCAAGACTGAAATACAAATTGAGAATGAAACATACCCTCTTTTATATTGCATAAGAACAAATTATTCACCAATGATTGATCCATCATCGAGATAGGACACATTATTTTATAGTTCTTCCCTTATTGATTATTGAGAAATAATTTATTTATTATTAGCTAAATTTATATTTGATCTCATGAATTGCATAAACCAGATTAAATCATATTGGAAAAATTCTATAAATTTCATTTATTGATCCATTCATGACTCCATCTTTCCCCACCTTATGATCCTTGGACACGATCTCATTGAATAATGATGGATTTACCACGTTCATGTGATTTTCCCACACCATTCATTCTGTTCTTAACTATTAGACCATAGGGTCATGGTTCAACATTATCAAGCTAGGTTCGAGAATGATTGAATCCCCAGATTCATGGATATTGTGTGAATGACATATGGATTGATGGGTTTTAGATTTATTGGGCTCCAATATAGTATTCCACTGATTGATTCGTTGATTTGGGATCTAGAGTGGTGATGAGAGGTGTTATAGCTTCTCATGGGTGATCAGTTTTTTTATTTACAACCACCTGAAGCTGTAGATTGATGTTCGATGATGGACCCTTTGATTACAGGTGGTAAAAAGATAACTATTGTGGTATAAACAGCTAATTGGGAAACCAAATGAAGATCAGGATTTACTGCCTATGAAAATCATAGCTACACATTGTGTAGTTAGAAATAACACACACTGTGTAATCCCCTATTTACAGAGGCTGGGGTTTCTAGTGGAGATAAATATCACACGTCATGTATGATCGCATATACAATGTGTGACCCAGTGTAGGTAACCTGATGTGTACTATGGGATTACATGGTCATGAAAACATGGTCTCAATTAGATTACATAGGCATGACTGTGTTCTCAAACATTTCATATGTACGCGAACATGGGATGGAAGGACACAAGTAGGCTCTCAGCAAATGAGACATGTTATATACCACTTATACACATCATGTATCCTGAAAATTATAGCCAATCCATGTCTTGGTGAGGAAACTACCAGGTGTCCAAGAGAAATCACACACTATGTGACCATAGGTACATTCTATGTACCACCCTTAAGAACATCCACTTTGCATATCTTTTAATCCTGGACTCAAATTTTGGCTCATGAGTAGCCCATATTAAGTGACTTTTCACGTGTGATGCGATTGTAGCCTTCATAGTAGCTTACATGATAAAATGTTTGGTTAAATGAGAATGATGTTTCTTCAGGTGACACTTTACTAATAGTAGTGATTAGGAAAGACCATCAAAGATACTAGGTTTATTACTCCCCTATCACACCAAGGTGCGGGTCCCCTATACCCCTTACATACCTAGAGTTGGTACTACACCATAATACAGAAGGGTGAAGATCCTCAATTTATGGAGTTTTAATTCCCTGTCCTCAATCTTTGGTGGGGAGAGGATCCTCCATAAGAGTTATTTCTCCCTCAGATGTGGAGAATAGTAACAAGGAGAATGCCCCACCACTCAGATTCTTATGCGGTTGTGCATGATGATGGGTATCAGATATAAAATTTTTGAGTTGTAGGCCAACCCATCTTCAATAGTTGGACCATGGAAATAAATATCCCCTTTCTCTCTCATTTTGGTTTCTTTATGAGAATATATGTTGAGTTTTCATTTCACTCTTTCTATTGGTTAAGATGAATTATATTGTATCTTTCTATTACTCCCTTATTGGTTTTTGAGAAATCCTATTGGGAATTTCTATACTCACCCACATGAGATTTGAATAAATGTGTTGTTTCTTATGGAGATGATAGACAGATCAATGGTGATATTGGTGGATCTTAGTGATAATTGGGGTACATTGACTAACTATAGTGGTTAGAAATAGATATAAGGAGCCAGAGTCTCTTTCTCTTTCCTTTCTCCAATCATTCTCAGGTTGTGACTTCATTTATGGTTGGGTATATATTTCCCCCCTTGCACTTTGGTTTTATCTTTTCATACTCGTATTCCCTAGATGTTATTTCATGCATGGTAATAATCTATATGTTTTAGTATTTTATTATACATCTATAGTTTTTAATGAATATAGTGGTGTGCATGCATAAAAATACTTAATTAAAATGACTGCCATTTATTTTTTTTTATCGACACTTTTTTCCATCCTCTAACCTATTGGAGGCAGGCTTGGAGTTTTCACACCTAGCTTGATGCTGGCTAGGAGGGACCTAATGGGTGCAATCATGATACCTTGATTCAATTATATATATATTTAAATGATTTTTTATGGTCAAACTTCTCTTTAAAAGAATAAGATTTGCTAAAAATGTGCTCTCTCATCATTTTTTTATTACCATAACCTCTAAATAAATATAATATGTTCACCATAAAGACCCATCATCTAGGGCTTCGATTGCACCTAGTCACCATGCCATGTTCTATTTCCATAATGATGTAGACATCCTATCAATATCTCAACCATTAGTGGTCAAATACACCTTGGATAAATCTTCATTTATCTTTTCATCCATGGATATTCTATTAATATCTTTAAAAAATCTATTCCAAATATCTTTCATGAATAGATATTAATGATTTTCTCTCAAAAGTAATGACTATAACTTTATAACTCCTTAGGAAAACATTAATTATATTATAATTAATCTCTTTTAATTTCCATAATTTTCCAAATCAACCTTGTCCAAAAATATATCCATAAATTATGAATCTATTTTTTTATTTCCTTTTTTTGATTAATTCAAATGTATCTAATAGAAAATGTTCCACCATATTTAAATTCCATTAATTATTCCCTAATATTAACGTAAATTCCTTCCAAAATATCACTTTTGAATTTCTTTAAAACATCACAATTTTTTTTAAAGGACTCCATGATTTCCTTTAAAATGATTCCATATTTTCTATTGGTCAAACCATCCTGAGTCTCCCATAAATGGGTCTTTGAAATCCTCCAAATTTTTCAATTCAAAAACTCCATAAAAATTAAGAATTTTTCATATACCAAAATATGATTAAATATAAAAATATTAAAAAAACTATTATGACCAAAAAAAGAATATAGATTTTGTAGTGTGATGTTACTAAAATTCCCAAGATTTTGGCATGACATATCATACAGTGCCTCCAATTCTAATTTTATTTTCATACTAAATAATACTTTTTTAACTAGGTTGATAGGGAAACCTTTTACATTACCTAAATACCCTAAGGTATAAAGGCCTTAGTAATACATGGGTAGGATTCCTAATGGAACAAGACCTAGACTATAAAACCTCATGTTATATGCTTTTAGTAAATCCCTTCTACCTCTTCATGTCCACAACCACATCATTACCTACATCAAATTTTTGGGTGGTCTGGCAGTTGTTTAATTCTACCAGTAATCTATCTCATTTCTACTACACCCTGAATGAACTCCTAGTATTCATACGTTCCGTATTTCTACTAACAGCACACCACCTGAGCTACTTCTTGACTCAAGGGCCCAGTAGCCCGAAGGCACTTGATATCCTAGAGGTCTTATGCTCCAAAGGCCTAATTTTTTTGTCCTAAAGCCCATTCCGGATGAATATTACCACTACTACAGTACCCCACTATAGTACCTTCTATAGTATATGCACTGTTATAGTGATACAATACTATTATAGTTCCTTCTACAGTACTGTTATGGTACCTACATAAATTCTCTCCCTCCTAGTTTTGAACCATGGTTTCATACTAGATTATGGGGTGACTTTTCCACTCGGGTAAGATCATAATTTCATGATATATCATGTAGTTAAATGATTCTTTTTCAAGTAAATATAAAAAAAATCAAGTCACAATATCATTTTAAATTCCTTTAAAATTGTGACATTATAATCTCAAATATCCTCATATTTTTTACCAATCTTTTCATGGAAGACTGAGTTGAAATGTGATTTGATTCATCCATCACTAACCAGTGTAGAAATAAATCATGTCCTATCACTGCACCATGGAATCTACACAAGAACCATAATAAACTATATTTTGAATAATTTTTATTGAGAATATTGGTGTTATGATACATGTTGTGTTGTGACACTCCATCAATAACTATGCCAGATTTTTATAGTTTTCCCTTTGAATCATGAACAAGTACTATTCTATGTGATTTTAGTCACTATGGCATGACTAATCCAATGGAGCCTCCTTTATAAAAAAAATTACTTCAATTGTGTCCTGACTAACTCTTCCTTCATATAATTTGATTCAAATCACCTCAAATTTCCACTGAATTTTGTTATGAATACCTATACTTCCTACAACACTAAATTTAGTAAAAATAGACATTTTTATCTCATTAATGATTTATAAAAAAACATATTGATCAATTAATAGTAAATTAAGATTTATCTTCATATTTTTATCTTCTAATTCCATGTATATTAATTTTATTCATCCTTCATAAATTTTGTGCTTTCCATGAATGATAGGCAATGAATTATATCTTCATATTCAAATTCTTTTGTGTATCTATATGTCAATATTTATATGGATTCTACATTATATAGATTTCAAAAAATCTAACCTTAGTTTGAAACATTGAATGACATATTTTTATTATCAATATATCTAAAAAACAACCTCCTGGTTGGAACATCCCCACCCTTTTCATTTTGATGAAAAACCCACCATAAATAAAATCTACTCCATCACCTTCAACCTCATAAAATTTTATATATTTATGATAAATTCTACTTACTCCACCTTTATAAATAAAATAAAATTGTTAATTTATCTATAATTTATTCTTTGTTCTCCAAATCTATCAATACAACTCTTGAACTAATTTTAGAGAGACTAAGCTTCTACTTTAATGCGGAACACCATCACAACCTTCATCTCTTTCAACCACTAATAAACCATTTTGAAAAATTCCATATTTTTATTTCAATATCATAGTATCATTAAAATATACCTGAATTAATAATTATTTTTAGTGAGTGATATTACCACTTAGCATAGAGTATTTATAAAATCCTCTATGTGTACTAAGTTAGAAATTGGTTTAAGAAACATGAGTTTAAGTTAATAAAATCAATGACTTTTATTGAACTCGCTTAATTACATAAACACATGAATATTGAAATTTATCTTCATCCAAATATATCCTTGTTTTCTCATTAAAATATATATAAAAAATCATTGAATAATCAATAAAGAAAAAAGTGTGTGTAATGTACCACATTTTAGACAAATTTATACCACTAGTTACAATAAAATTACGATACCACTTATTAATATAAGCTCTTATTTTCTATATCGAGTGTGTACACATGTATTTAATTTTTCATATAGACCTTAAATTTATATAAAAATTTCCACTAAATTATTTATTTTTAGAACCACTTATTTAAATAATACTCATCAAGTGACTCTCCATTGAGTTATCCTTATTCTTCTTTAGGGACTAAAACCATTTAGTATGACCTGATATCACTTGTTGAACATTATATTTGTCTTAATACCACTTGAATATTCTAGATAAGGATTCAATATAATTTATAGTTTATTTTAATCAAATTTTTATTCTATTTAGGTCTTTGGTTTGTATTGAAATTCCAGATTATTTCTTAGCTACATTGGTACTTTGTTTTGCACCACGTATTTCATCTAGTTACTTATAATGCATTTGTACCTTCTCTATAACATCATCCATTTGTAATGATTTCACCACTACTTTAATATATCCCCCTTAAATATATATTACTCAAATAATAACTATAAAATTTAAATTCACGGGGATAGTAGTTTTTCCCAAACACCATAAAGTTGACGAAAGTGGTTGATCATGATGAACAAACC
This sequence comes from Viscum album, assembly GCA_963277665.1. Lineage (NCBI taxonomy): Eukaryota > Viridiplantae > Streptophyta > Magnoliopsida > Santalales > Viscaceae > Viscum > Viscum album. The sequence goes on along the minus strand of CAUJRU010001328.1, from coordinate 107,034 downwards.
ATTTTCTTAAAATTTTCTTCCATGAATTTGTAGTGGATATCCTTTGAGTGAAACTACTTATAAAAACATATTTATGAATGTTTAAATTTCAATATTTCAATATCCATGGATTGGGATCTAACTCTACTAGGAGACTAATCCCACTTGTACATGTTTCTTCCTTTGATCCAACGATAATGTATCCTTTATTAGGCTTCCTCTTCTAAAGGAGGGATCTTCCACTTGTCCTATAATATCATAGTATTGTTGTATTGGTGATACCACCCATGAAATAACCATTATTATATTACTTAATATCCATTATGACTAGCTAAGAAATATTTTTCATTGTTAAATTTTCAACATTTGAGTGTACATCTTTCTCCTAACTAGGGTGAATTATTTAATCCACCTATATATTTGTTTAAATTCTATCCATGAATGTTGCTAAAATAAATTGTGAAGTGATTAATAATAATCCATAAATTGAATTAATTCCCCACACTCTTTAAATTCCATTCATCTAGTTTTCAATGTAATATATTTTTTTCACTTTATATACATTACTACCACTTCAATTGGGAATAAGTGTTATCTTATTGGAATCTCCATTAGATCCATGTTATGAACCCTGGGGAAAGTGATTCTTATGATCCAAAAATATCCATCTCATATCGTGAACCAAGTATTGAATCTTCCCCTAGATATGATACTAGTTGTAGGTACCAACTAACCCTCATAATATGATATTATCTGCTTTGTCTCACTACCTTAAGACTTTGTGTTTCCCAAGGCACACTAATCTTTCATGAAAAATCAATATTACTCTGAGAGAGTTCTCACATGACTTATATTCCATACCTAAAAACCCCCTTGTCCCATGTGGGATTTGGGATTCATGCATCATAGTGTGGCCTCACTAGTCATACACAACTCCCTCTATCCAGGTAGTAGGGTAGTTAGAACTATGTCATGAACCCTAGGGAGAGAAATTATTATAGTCCAACAACACTATTACATATACATGATTATTTCACAGAAATATCTTCTTTTATCAATATTTTGTTATAAAAAATAATGTCTTCTACAATATCATAGTCTAATATATAGGTGATCTAAAGTTAACAAATTCTCATTAAATAATTTGATCAAATAATTATCTCCATATGAATATTAACCCAATTGATGACTTCATACATTGAAGCATCTTATATAAAATCACCATACACTTAAATCACTATGGTGGTTCTAGATTTCTATATTTATGATTTTATAGCACAAAAGTATTGGTAATGATATTATTACTAAAAGCATTATCACTTAATACAATAAGTGTGAACTTATTCTAAGGATTCTTTTTCTTTTTGGTTCTATTCTTCTTTCCCTTTAAAATTAGGAAATATTCTCTAAAGTTATCCATTAAAGAATCATCATCACCATATCTTCATTTATCTATTTAATTAAGAATGAAATCAACTTTGGTGTCCATTGATTTCCCATATATTTCTTAAAATATATTCTATGTATCAAAATCACTTGAATAATGAATAGTATTTTTGAATACCACACTATATATACCTCTATTCAATATATTTGTGTCTCTATATCCTGAACTCTTCCAATATGCATTATCATGACATCATCTAAATTTACATAGTCTATGATCTCCCACTATTAGTCTGTATGAACCAATAAATATAATTTTTCCTACTATCAAAGTTATTACCATTAAATATATTAGTCTTTATTATCAAATACATATGTGTGAAAAATCCAACAAATGGTTTAGAATATTAAACACTAAATTGTAAAATTTAAGCTCTCATGCCACTTGTTAAGTGCACTGAGTCATGGTCTGAGACCCAAGGAACCTTCAGAAACATTAATTTAGAATTAAAAACATAAAATAACTCAATTATTTTACTTATTTCACCCAAAAAAGTGCTAATACTAAGAATAATATGCATTGTGATGTTATTATGATAGCCTATATCTTTTATACACCTTAATTCATGATTTTTTACATAAATTTACACATAATTAAATCCCAAAAGATCATTAATCCTATTTTCCATGGGAAATTATGAACATGGAATAACAAATTTCAACATGAATGAAATGAAATTATTGAGAAATTCTTTAACATTCTCTAAAAATTCCATCATTCTTCTAAAACTGCATGTGATAACCTAGGGATATACATAAGAAAGGGGTGATCTATAAATACTAGTAAGGGAATAGAAAAAGAATAACATAATATAAAGTATTAAATGTGATAAAAGAGGAATATCAAGGTAACATAAGAGGGGTGAGAAACATAATCTTGAATAATGAGTCATGACTAAACATTATAGAAAAAAGGTAACATAGGAATGTGGAAACAATATAAAATATGACATCATAAATATAAGTCAATGATAATCACCAATACAACATAATATATTTTTCTTAGGATAACCTCATGTGCACCATGCATGGAATACCATGAGATTAAAAACTTACTCAATTCATTTTAGGTTTTTATAATTTATATCCATTTTCTAATTATAATTGTGATTATAGCTTGATTTAAAGCCACAATTTAATAAAAAATAGTAGCAATAGTGTTTATTTGTTTTTAACACCTGTACGGCTCCCTTATCTTACTCGCAATGTTGTGATTCTTCTTCCTTATGATTCCTCCCAACCTAGCATGATTATTCCCATATTCTTCAACCATAACACTATTTTACTCATGATTCATCTCATACTCATGTGATTCTTCCCATATTCTTCTACTCTTACATGATTTTTGACACTGCACTGTGACGTGTAGTTGATGATTATGATTGCAACCTATGGAAAACGTGATGGGGGATTTTCTTGCTCGGTTTTCTATATATCAGAGGCTACTATGTAATATTGTTCAGAAATACATAAAATTTTATTACCCATACCCTTATTCATTATTACTCATTCCCTCCTTCCAAATCATCACACATTTTTTCTCTATTCGGTGCGTTGGTCGAACCTTATTCCTTCTAAAAGTGGACCATGCACCAGTATTTCTTCCAAGTTCCCCTCTATTCGATGCATAATTCAATCCCTTTATCTTCTATGAGTGGTCCAAACATGAGTTTTAGTTGATGCCTTCCATGAGTGGGACATGCACAGTTTGACCCCTACCTTTTCTATAAATCCGATGCTTATCGCTCCTAACATTGAGTCTTCTTCCTTCACCCATGCTATTTTGTTGTAGTGTCTCCATTTTTATTGATCATAGCTTCTATAATAATTCATAGTACAAATAAAATGTTTCTCTAATATATTTATTTATGATAATTCTTATAAAAATATTGAATACATACATATATATTCTTATTCCCAAGCCTATTCTCATACTAATCTTTATATGATTACTAAAATACACACATTTTTAATTTGATAGTGACTATGTTTATGATTATTATTTAACACTTATTGTAATTCAATCACATTATCAAATTAACAATACGAATACCTATGATTATGCTTATAGGCATTCTTATTAAAATACTATAACACATACCGAATTCCAAATACTATAATATAAAAGTATTATAAAAAATAGGATAATATATAAAGAATAACAAATGAATTTTCTTTGTCTTATTTGTATATATAATCCTTATTATTTACATACATATTCTTATGTTTAGGGTCATTATTACACTAATTCTTATACCAAAACTTAAATAATACATATTTTCATTTTTTAATGCATATGATTTATTATTTTTATAGATATACTATAATATATAGACATTTTCAAGTTTACAGTTCTTATACTCATGTTTATGATTCTAGAAATACTAAAATACATACATATTATCATATGTTGTAATATAAATATTTTAACATTAGGCCATGTGTTGAAATATATTAACATTCGTAACCTGAAAAATCTAGATACCTTTGTATGATACAGTAGCCATTATATTCATATATGAATAATTTTTGTAATTAAATCTTGTTTTATATATCAATGACATTATTTTTTTTCTTACAGAGAGATTTGTTTCTAGATTTCAATGATGAAGATTCACTATAAGTTACCCATCAGAGTAGTTTATTTTTATCTTGTAAACCTTGTTCTTCATATTTTTTCAGTTATATTACATGTTTTGAATTATATATTTATAAAAAATCTTTACCATTATTGGCCTATTATTAAAAAACTAGATTTGTTCTTCATGAAAAATTCTTAAAAAATTTAGTTCTTCCAATTAACCAGGTACAAATTTAATAAAAAAAATCATTAACATATTTACATTTACTCATAAGTTATACTTATTTTTGTGAATAACATTTTTAATTCAATGAAACTATTAATAAAATTTTAAATGATTCTATATTTCACACTCAATTTAATCGCATCACAAAAATTAAGTGGTTGATGATTTATGGGTGTTCTATTATAGACAGTGAAATTAATTAATCTTAGGTGATTCTTCTGTTTTCCTGCTTCATGGAGGTAAATGTTTTCTTTTAACCTCACCTAAACTGTATATTATTCAATAAGTTTATACTAAAGGTGGTGATGTTAATTTGTTTTAGGCTCTTCTTTGTCTATGTGATTCTCAGTTTCTTTATCATATTACTATAATAGTTTCAATTTCATCACCGTTATTTTATTTATTTTAAAATGTTAAATTTTAATTGGTTATTTTTTATTTTTTGTGAAATGATAATTGTTTACCTATAATTTTTTTAATCAAACTTTGAATGATTCTATTTTTATCACTAAATTTAATCGCATCACATGAATGAAATGGTTTATGATTTATGGGTCTTCTATTATAGGTAGTGATGTTAATTAATTTCAAATGATTCTTTAGTTTTCCCCCTTTATGGATAACTATTGGTAACTATTCCCTTGCGACCTGGCCTAAACCATCGTAGCTTTAACAGGTTTCTATTATAAGTGGTGATGTTAATTTATTTAGGTGTCTCTTTCTCCATTTGACTCTATTTGGATGTGATGTTATAATACTACTAAAATAAATTCAATTTTTTTATGGATAAATTATTGATTTTAAAAAATTCTATTTTTATCGGCTATTTTTTATTTATTATGAAATGATAATAGATTAATTTATAATTTTTTATTCAATATTTTGACTTTTCTACTTAGTATTATTCATGAATTTGGATATCTAATTAATAATACATGACATTTAGGTACTACTTAAATTTAGGATTGGGATTTATAAGATGTTTGAAACTCTATTTTTGTAGTACCAAGCACAAATAATTTTTTTCATGCACTATTCATAACTTGTAGTAGGGGTCACTGTTTGGGGACCTTTTATTTTTATGTGAACATTTATAGTCTTTACAAATTCCATTTTAAATTTTTCATATTTTATTCATCTTCCCTTGAAAGTGATTCATAATATAAAACTTTCCTTCAAATGTATAAGGTATATTATTATTATTTGAAAAACACATGTATGCTTGGACCTGTGCTTATTCATGGTGCCTTAAGGATCATTTACATTCTTCACACCAACATGTGAAATATTTAGCTTATGAGCGCCATTGTAGAATAATATCTAGTGGTATATGTGAGCCAATGAAAATGAAAATCAGCTAGTGAATTAAATCAATTGTGAGATCTAATGATATGTCATGAATTTTGACCATTATAAGTAACTTTCAAGAAATATTCATTTATTTATAATTTTTTTGAATTATATTTCTTTAATCCATTCCAACTATTGTAGAAACCAATACTTTGTTAGCATATGACAATATTAGTATAGGATAAGTGAACTTTACTATGATAAATCTATGGATAATTCTAGATGTTTTCATTTATGGAATATAAGAGGCACGAACAATTTGAGTTTTTCATATGATATGGTGACTTTTGAAATAGTAAAATATGCTAAAAAATCAGTAGTTGTTTAATAGGTTTCCTTACTGAAATATGAAATTTATTATTTTGGGTATAGATGGAATTTGTTGAGTTGGTTGTACATGTTTAATCAATACTGATGGGTGGTTGAAAATTTAGTATATAACCAGTGTTTCAATTTAAAATAACTATATACAGTGTTTTATTTCATTTTTTTAATCCACGATATTTGTATAATCTTTGTTGAATCCAGAATCTGTCACCACACATCATCGTAATATTTTATTACATGATAATCTGTTAATAATAATTTAAAGTGGGAAAAATTGAAACAATATGGGTCCTAGGAATCTCATTTTATAATATGTCAAATTATGTCATAATTTGTGTTAAATAATATCTACGTATTATAATATACAATCTAAGTGTGTAAATATTTTTATTATAAAATGTAGTTCTTATAAAATTTAAATTATAAAGTGATAATATATGTATAACGGGGGTTCAAAACCCATTGGGTGCAGGTACTGTAGTAGTACTGTAGCTGCTGCGGCACTATAGCAATGATGGGAACTGTAGTGGCAGAAAGGCACTATAGCAGTGGGGGGTACTGTGTGGTACTATAACAAATGAGTATTGTAGTAGTACTATTCACGGAATGGGCCTTGGTCCAAAACATTAGGCCTACGGGCCATGTAATGGGCTAAATTCTCACAGGGACTTAGAGCTATGTAATGGGTCTCCCTCTACCTAGTTAAAGAGGTCTTTGCTTTGCTTTAATAATAAATGAGGCTCCAGCCCTAACCTTTTAAAAAAATAGATATCAATGACATTTCATATATATGTGCGATATTTTAACTATAGTAAAAAACATTACACAATTACTGCATATAGAGAACAATGCATACATAAATAAGTGCATATATAATATGCATATAGAATATTTTTGTATATGTAAAAATAAGTATAGATATAAACCTATTTCAGTATGAAGATATTTCTATATGCATTGTAATGAATAAAGAAAATAATTACATTTCTGTAAGGAATTATTTATTTATAGATTTTGTATATTCAATTATTTTTCATATGCACTTATTTCTATATGAAATTATTTCTCTATGAATTTCCCTAGAAATTCATATAGGTAATCAATATAGAAAGTATGTGCATTCATGTACATATATAGAAAATAATTTCCAATATGAACCTATTTATTTATGTACATATTTATGTATAAATTTCAATAGAAATGCAAAAAAATAAGTACATTTTATGTATGCACTTATATGTGTTTTCATATTCTATATGCACTTATTCTCTATATAGATTCATATTTGTATTTATTTTCCATTATAAATATTCATATATGAGCATATTTTATAGATATAATTACCAGTTTTTACATATATAGAAAATAAGTGTGACGTTACTACTATATGTTTTGATTTTCCACTACGCAGTACATGTATGCACTTATATAGAAAATAAGTTCATTAATATCAGTTTGTTTCTATATGAACTTATTTTCATGGAATTCATATTAGAAAAAATAAAATATATTTGTATGTGAATTTATATTAGAAAATTATTTAAAATCATACATAGAAATAGAAGAGTAAAAAATATAAAGGATAAAGAGTTTGAGAGACAAATTATATATATATCATCAAGTTTATTTATTATGATGTACTATTAGAATTTTATTTCCATAATTATGATTTACTTTTTGTATATTAAATAGATCGTCATATTTACTTCTAGAGAAGAAATCCAAACTCAATTAGGATGAAATAGGGAATCATAATACAAACATAGTTATGTTAATATACCAACACTACATCATAATTAAATAAAATAGTACATCTTAATTTGAATCAATTTCAATTCAAGAAAAGAATAAGTTTTAAAATGTTAACATAATTCAAGTGAATCTATTAGGTTGTATTAATATTTAAGTTTTAATATTAACAAATTACAAAGTATAATTGATGAAATCATAAAAAAAACATATTTGATTAATTTACAATTATGTTTTTTAACAATTTTTATAACATAAATTATAAAAATAATTTAATAATCATATGTATTTATAATAGCCAAAAAATGTTTCTTTCTTTAATTAGAGGAAGATTTATTTTTCCTCTTACTGATGAATAGAGTTTCATTAGAAAAAACCAACTTAAAACCAAATTTATTAAGAAAAAATTGTATACTATGAATGAAATTATAATAATAAGAGATCCAACTCAATTATTTTGGTGTATTTATTATTATATATTGCTGGTATTTTATTAACAGTAAATTTCAATTATAAATTGATTCAATAAAATAATTAATACAACTCATTTATGCTCACATCCAATAATTGATGTTATCATAATAAATACATATGATTATTATAATTGATGTTTTCTATATTGTTAGTATAATAAAATTCAACAGTACATCATTAAACACCATTTCACATAATAAACACCATTATTTTTGGTGTCTGATTGTAAATATCATTATCTTACAACTTGTAACATCCTGGTTCCGAAAGTTTCCCAGAGGCGCCCCATACCTGGTTGGTCACATGGCCTCAAGCGCATTTCCCCTGATGCTGGAGGCCGCCGAATAGCAGCGAGGGCCTTGGGTATGATAGTGGGGGAAACTATGCCATCATTGGAATAATAACATAGCAGAATAGAAATAGATAACAATAGCAGAAGCAGTAATAAAGGCATACAATAGTAAATAGAAAAAGACTGAAAGTAATAAGAAGTTGGAGCACATATATAATGATGCATGATACATATGTCTAGGAAAGAAGCCAAAATGCCACAATGCTGAAATACAGTACTAAACCAAAGAACAAAAGAAAACAAGAAAACAACTCCTCAGCATTACAAGACTCAGCTAAGTCCCATACTCTCCAACTCCAAAGTAATAAAGTACTTAAAGTAGAAGGGTGTTTGCCTTAATTTATACCTACTGCAATATAATTTGTTTGTGCCCAAAAGCATGACCCAAACAGGGTGTGAGACTAAATACCTATAGGAAACCACCAAGAGATCTGAGCCTAACAGTCAGTGAAGATATATGACAGACAATAAGAAAAAGAAGCAGTAAATAAGGAAGTACTCAACAGTAAACATTACTACAGTTTCAATGCATTCGAACACCACATACCAAGTAAGTAGATAATCACAAACAGGTAACCCTCAAGGATTTTATTACAACCTAATCCCCTCTGGTTCTACCTAGAAAACATAAGAAACCCTCTAAGAAGTACACATAGTCTAACCCCTCTAGTTCAGCTTTAGAACAGACTCTCTAAGGAAGCAATCACCGTCAATTCCCCCTATAGTATTGTATTGGTAACTAAAAGGAACTCTAGGGAAGCACTTAAATGTCATTCCCCATGTGGCCGACATCGAGGAACTACAGACACTCTAATGAAGAACTTACGTCAATTCCCCCTATGGTCTCGCATCGTAATAGTAAAAACAGACCCTCTGGAGATGCCCTTATGTCCATTCTCCTTGTGGTCTACTACACTAGGTTCTCACGGACCTGTGTAAGTCAAACGATCACATAAATACACAGAAACCAAATTAAACCTCAAGAACTACTTGGATAAACAATCTAAAGTATAATAGCATGTCAAATAAAACCCTCCAACATAATAATACTAGGTATGGAAAACAAAGCAGCAGCCTAACAGGGAAAACTAGACCAAATAGCCAAAACAAGCAAATATGGAAAAAACCTCCATATCATGGAAAAATAAACTCTATTCACAACATATAACCTCTATCCAATCAACCAAGGAATATATGGAAAACATTAAGGCTATAAAAAATAAACACGCAATACCCCATTCAAGGGTATTGGGAACTTTTTTACATATAACTCAAAGACTAACTACAAAAAGGAACAAACCACCTACCTCGGTGTTGCAGGATCATTATACATGAAACTCAATCCTTGAATCATCCAAGAACACCGTATATCTATAAAAATGTATAAAACGTTCAACCAGAGATTACTTGAGAAAGAGGAAGAATCAGGAAATGAAGTTATAGAAGAAGGAAGAGCTTACCGAGGCAATCCCAATGAAATTGATAGCGGTCAAATCAGAGGACGGATGCTTGATCAGGGTCTTGGAGATGTTCTTTGGTCGTACGGTCTCTCTTGGAAGAGATAGGTCAAGAAGGAGGTCATTCTGTCTGTCATATGTGACCTCGGTCTCTTTAATAAAAAATAATGTACACAGTGTGTACTTTCCTTCACCAACCCCCGTATTAGGTAGTCTCCAGGTCACCACACACGACCGTGTGCATGGCCATTTTATAGCCAACACCCGGCTACCTGTGGTAACCAAGTACACAATGTGTACTCATAAAGTACACGGTGTGTACTTAAGAAATTTCTAGAAACTCCTCTTTTCCACAAAAACACTAGAAAAAGGAAAACATACTTGAAAAAAAGATCTGGGTTCTTACAAACTTCCTCCCATAAAGAAATCGTTCCTCAAATTTACCTAGCAATGAGACATAGAAGAAGAATCCTCAAACAGCTCTAGCCACTGTGATTGTACATTGGCACCCCTCTCCCAAGTCTCATCATATACTCGTCCATGCTACCATAGCACTCATACTAGAGGAACAGACCAACCATGGAGAACCATTATACTACGATCAAAAATTCAGATAAGATGCTCCTCAAATGAGGCGTCCACCTATAACTCAACCTCTCCGTGTTGAAAAATGTGAGACATGTCTAAGAAGTAACGTTGAATCCGAGAAACATGGAAGACATCTTGCATAGACTAGTACCTCTGAGGTAACTGCAACCGATAGGCAACTAGACCAACTCTCACCAATGCCTCAAATGGCCTGACATACCTTGGAGAAAGCTTTCCCTGTCTTCTAGTCCTCTTATGTCCCAACCTCGGTGTGACACTTAGGAAAACCTGATCTCCGACCTCAAACTCCAGAGGTCATCTCCATCGATCAACATAAGACTTCTGTTGAGACTGTGTAGTATTCATCCTCTTCTGAATCAACTCTATCTACTCTGTGGTCTCCTGGACAAGACGAGGTCCCAGCATAACTACCTCTCCTACCTACAGCCAACATAAGGGTGATCAACATGGCCTACTGTATAAATCCTAATAAGGTGCCATCTGAATAGTTTCTTGAAAACTATTATTGTAGGAAAAATGCACAAGAGGTATGGGCTTCTCCCACGAACATCCAAAATCCAGGGTTCATGCTCGACGCATGTCCTCAAGCACATGAATCGTACGCTCGGTCTAGCCATCTGTCTCAGGATGGTAAGTTGTACTCAGAAGTACCTGTGTACCCAAAGCCTTCTAAAGTCCCTGCGAGACCCAAGAAGTAAAACGGGCATCCCTGTCTGAAATAATGAAGTGTGGAACCCCATGTAGACATACAATCTCTTATATGTACAACCTTCCCAACTCATCAACACTGAATGTCTCATTAATTAGAAAGAAGTCAGCAACCTTCATGAGTCTATCAATGACAACCCACACTGCATCATTCTCTCGAGGCGACCTCGACAAACCTATCACGAAGTCCATAATGACATCATTCCATTTCCACTCAAGAATGGGTAACTTCTGCAAAATCCCTGCTGGTTGCTGATGCTCCACCTTTACCTACTGACAGGTGGAACACCTCATGACGAAACTAGTAACATCTCTCTTCATACCTGGACACCAATACTGACGGTGTAGATCATGATACATATTGGTGACATCAGGATGAACTTCCCAAACTAAGGAATGAGAGTCTCACATCAGCTCCTCGCGTATGTCTGCAAATACCCATATGCACCTATTGAAATGCAAGATCTCATCCTCACCTATGGTCCATCTAGGAATAGGGTCATCTCCTAACACACTTTCCCATAGGACTAGGCCTTTTGAATTTTATAGTTGCCTCTTTCGCACTCAATCAAGAATAGTAGAGGTAACAACTACAGAAGAAAGAAATGTTTGCCCCTATCTATCATGCACCTCCAAATACATCTCAGGGAACAGAGCTATAAGCTACCACTCACTGCTGGCCTCCTTAATTGCGTGTAACTGAGTCCTCCCGCTCAATGCATCAGCTACTGTGTTGCCTTTCCCAGGCATGTAGGCAAGCTCAAAGTTAAAATATTGAAGGTACTCAACCCACCTTTGATTTCTCAAATTCAGGTCATGCTAGATGAAGATATACTTAAGACTTTCGTGGTCAGTGAAAACCACAAAATGCTCTCCCAATAGGTAGTGTCTCCAACATCGTAAAGCTTGAACAACTACAACCAACTCAAGATAGTCTATCATGTAATTACTCTCATGTGGCCTCAATTTTCATGACCTGTATGCAGTGACTTTTTATTCCTGCATAAGCACAACTCCCATCCCGATACCTGAATCATCACAGTACAGAATATATCTCACTATGGGAAAAATAGCTTTTTGCGACAGGCTATTTTCCACGGGATTAATTCCCGTTGCAAATAGTCCATCCCAGAGGTTATTTGCGATGGGGGGTTCAACCCATCGCAAATAACTGGTTATTTGAGACGGGATTTGGGGTCTCGTCGTAAAAAGTAAAGCACGATTTGGCGCTTGCTGTGCACCAAAGGGCGAAAGGTTATTTGGGACGGGGGATTCCCCCGTCGCAAATAGTGCGTCAGTCGGAGGGTATTTGCAACGGGTCCCGTCACAAATACCGGTAGTGGTAAATAGCTTTTTGGGACGAGATGTTGTCCCGTTGCAAAAAGTGTGTTGTTAGGAAACTATTTGCGATGGGACCCATCGTAAATACTCTTTTAACCGCCGACAACAATTAAAGTGGGCAAAGGTATTTGCGATGGGACCCGTCACAAATAGTCCCATCGCAACCAATCTAACCTATATATACCCCTTCCGTTTTTCTTTCTCTTCCTCTCAATTCTCACTTCCTCACTCTCTCTAAACTCTGCTTTTAGAGTGAAAATTTCTCTGAGTTATTTTTTTTACGAAGAAGTTGTGAAGTCAACTACATCAATAGGAGTTCAAGTTTAAAGGTATTTATATTTTATTTTATTTTATTTATTTATTTCATTTTTTATGTTAATTTTAATTATTGTTGATTAGTTGTAATTAAATTAGTTTTAAATTATTTTTTTATTTGTATTTATTTGTAATAATTAGGTGTAATTAGTAATAATTTGGGGTAATTAGTAATAATTATGGGTAATTAGTAATAATTAGGGGTAATTAGTAATAATTAGGGTAATTTGTAATAATTAGGGGTAATTAGTAATAAATAAGAATAATAGTAATAAATAGGAATAATTTTTAATAAATAGGAATAATTAGTAATAAATAAGAATAATTATTAATAATTAGTAATAATTAGTAATAGATAGAAATAATTATTAATAAATTGAAATAATTAGTAATAATTAGTAATAATTAGTAATAATTGGTAATAATTAGTAATAATTAGTAATAATTAGTAATAATTAGTAAAAATTTGTAGTAAATAGTAGTAAATAGTAAAAAATAGTAATAATTATTTATAATCAGTAATAAATAGTAATAAGTAGTAATAAATAGTAATAAACAGTAATAAATAGTAATAAATAGTAATAAATATTAATAATTAGTAACAATTAGTAATAATTAGTAATAATTAGTAATAATTGTAATAAATAGTAATACATAGTAATAAATAGTAATAATTAGTAATAATTTGAAATAATTAGTAATAATTACTAATAATTAGTAATAAATTAGTAATAATTGGTAATAAATTGTAATAAATTGTAATAATTTGTGATAAATTGTAATAAATTGTAATAAATTGTAATAAATTATAATAAATTGTAATAAATTGTAATAAATTGTAATAAATTGTAATGAATTATATTAAATTTTAATAAATTGTAATAAATTGTAATAAATTGTAATAAATAGAAATAAATAGTAATAATTTGAAATTATTTGTAATAATTTGTAAAAATTTTAACAATTTGTAAAAAATTGGAACAATTTGTAAGAAACTGTATCAATTTGTAACAATCTCTAACAATCTGTAACAATTTGTAACAATTTGTAACAATTTGTAACAATTTGTAACAATTAGTAACAAATAGGAAAAATTAGGATCAATTAGTAAGAAATAGGAACAATTTAGAACAATTAGTAAGAAAATCAATTGTAATTACTTGTAATAATTTGGCACAATTTTCAGTGGATTGGCGACAGTCCTTTTTCTCAGTGACTCTTCTTATTTCAACTTTCACTAACTCAAAACATTATGAAATGTATGCTTTTATGTATGCATATCCAATCTCGTATGCACGAGTTTGAATATGCATTCATAGGGCCACATTTTTTATAATGTGTTCAGGCAGTGACAATTGAAAGAAGATGATTCATCGATGAAAAGGGGGCTCTTTTGTCCGAAGGCTCATTTACTTGAAACTTTCTCACACTAAAATCACAATGAAGAATTTTCTCGGAGGTACGCATATTCATTCTCGCCCGTAAGTAATGGTAATTATTTAAGAAGCAGTTTTAACTATTTATCTTTTTTTCATATAGTATTTTTATAATTTAAAATTACTCAAAAAAAGTAATGATTTTATCTTTTGTAGAAAAATATGGAACAAGGAAGTTAACAACAGTCATTATTATATGATCTCTTGTGGATAAATCAGCATAGAAATCCAAATGGTTTTGGTTTAAATCCTGTATATATTGAAGATGTTGAAGCTTTATTATCATTTGCATCATCAAAACCAGAATATGTTTTAGAAGGCACAATGAAATGTATTTGTAAAAAAATGTTATCTGAGAACGTTTGACACACTTGGAAAGGTTGGGGGACATCTCTTGTGGTTTTGTTTTCTACCAGATTATGTTTTTTGGTATTAACACGGTGAACGAAGTTTAAGATAAGATACTAATAACCTGATTCTGGATCTATCATAGTTTCAAATTTTAGTACATGATGTTGCAGGTCCATCTATTCAATAAAATAAAAATCAAGATGATATTGATTTAACTCCTGAGTTGGCACCATCCAAATTTTATGAGTTTTTGAGGTCTGCAGAGGATGCATTTTATCCTGGTTGCAAGATAAGAAAATTAGAAGTGGTTGCAAAATTTATGGCTATTAAATCAAATAATGCAATGTCAAACAACTGTTTTGATCAGATATTTTATTTGGTTAAAACACTATTACCAGAAGGAAATGTGTTTCCTACAAATTACTATGAGAGAAAGAGGCTGGTTTGTAATCTAGGCCTTAGTTATCAGAAGATTCATGCAAGTCCAAATGATTTCATCTTATATTCTAGTGAAAATGATTCATTGGATAGTTTTCCCATATTTGGACAGTTGAGGTGTAAAGAAGCTCAACCAGGGAAGTCTGGATCAATTCTTGTAAAATAGTTGAGATATTCCCCCCTTACACCCAGGTTGTAGCCATTATTTATGTCTCAGAACACAGCGTCAATGATTTCATGGCACAAATCAAAGATTTCAACTGATAAAATATTTAATCATCCATCTGATTATGATTAATGGAAAAATTTTGACCGTCTATATCCATATTTTGCTTTAAAAGCCCGAAATGTGCGATTGGTTCTTTCTACTAACGGTTTCTGTCTATTTGGTTCTTATGGCTATCAGTATTCATGTTTGTCTGTCTTTATAACTCCGTACAATTTACCTCCATGGATGTTGATGAAGGATATCTATAACTTTTGGACCTTATTAATCCTAGGACATCTGAAAAAGAATATTGACGTTTACTTGAAACCATTATTTTATGAGTTAAATGCATTCTGGATTAATGGTGTTGGTACATATGATGTTGCTGTGAAACAAAATTTCATTTTAAAAGTTGCATTGATGTGGATTATTAGTGACTTTTTGGCATATGGCATGTTTTTTGGCTGGAGTACAGATGGTCTGAAATCATGACCTTATTGTATTAAAGACAATAAAACCTTTATGCTCATCAATGAAAAAAAACCATGCTATTTTGACTATCATTGTAGATTTCTTCCAACTGATCATCCTTTTTAGAGGAACAAATCTCATTTAAGAGAAGGTACAATTGAAAGGGATGAACCTCCAAAAATGATCTCAGGAACAGAGTTAAAATTAGTTGTATTTTAATTACCTCCCATCACATTTGGGCCAAAAGTAAACCAATATAAAATTCATGGATTTGGGAAAGAACCTAATTGGATAAAATGAATCATTTTTTGGGATCTTCCATTTTGGTCTGATTTTTTGGTCTGATTTTTTGGTCTGCCACATGTTTTATGTCATGTATATTGAGAAGAACTATTTTGATAATTTATTTCATATAGTTTTTGATACACCAGATAAGACCAAATATACTGTAAAGGTATGATTAGATCATGCCCAATTTTCCAGGCGACTAGAACTTGAACCATTTGAAAATGTCAGATCACATAGGTTAATGAAGCCAAAAGAATCTTATACACAATCCAAAGAGAGTTTGTTATTATTTTGTCAGTGGATTACAGATTTGAGACTTTCAGATGGATATACTTCCAATTTGGGAAGATGTGTTAAGAATGGTTATATTACCAAATTAAAAAGTCATGATTGTCATGTTATAATGGAAAGGCTAATACCAATTGGATTTAGAGGTTTGTTGAATTCTATGATTTGGGATTCAATAACAAACATATCATATTTTTTCAAGACATTTGTATAGTGACAACAAACTATGATACATTAGAAAAATGGAAGAAGATGTTGCTGTAATTATATGTAAACTGGAAGAAGTCTTTCTGTCGGCCTTCTTTGACTCAATGGAACATCTGATTTTACATTTTCCACATGAAGCTAAATGTGGAGGTCTAGTACAGTTTTGATGGATGTAACCATTTGAGAGATTCATGCAGAAATTGAATAAAAAAGTACGTAACAAAGCATCAGTAGAAGGCTCAATTGCTGAAGCATATTTGTAAGAGTAAATTACTTTTTTCTGCTCTCATTTCACTACAAAAAAATGGGTTTAGCGGCGGTTTTGTGGCGGCAGTTCACAAAACCTCCGCTAAACGTTTTAAGTGAAAGGTTTAGCGGCGGTTTTTAATAAACCGCAGTGAACCCCTATTTTTTTAAAAAAACCATGACCCTTTCCCCTACCCCTGCCGCAGTTCCCCCACAAACCCTCGCCCCTCTTCCCCGATCCCCCCTCTTCCCCGATCCCCCCTGGCCCCGGTGACACCCGCGCCCCCCGCGCCCTCCGGCGACCCCCACGCCCCCCGCGCCCCCCACGCCCTCTGGTGAACCCCGCACCCCCCGGCGCCCCCCTCGACCTCCGGTGACCACTGCGCCCTGCGCACCCCCCACGCCCCCCGCGCCCCCCGCGCCCTCCAGTGACCCCCGCACCCCCCGCGACTGGCGACCCCCGCACCCCCCGTGCCCCCCACGCCCTCCGGCGAACCCCACACCCCCCGGAGCCCCCCTCGACCCCCAGTGACCCCCGCGCCCTACGCTCCCCCCACGCCCCCCACGCCCCCCGCGCCCTCCAGCGACCCCCGCACCCCCCGCGGCCTCTGGCGACCCCCGCACCCCCCGGCGCCCCCCGCGACCACCTTCTATTTTGGTAATTTTTAGTTATTTCTTGGTTCTTTGATTCGAATCATGAATATTGAGCCTGGAATGTTACGACACTTCCTAATTTTTGTTTAGTTTCATTGGTAGACTAGATTTAGTAGCACTAGAATTTAGTTAATATGTGTGGGATGGTGCCTAGACATCTCAACTCCATGTATGAATTCAAGTTACTATGGGTGGTTAGTTATTTTTGAAAATATTGTCACTTGGTCTTTGTTGTTGATTGAATAAACTAGATTTGGTGTCTATTTAAAAAAACTATTCCTTTCTTATGTTTTATATTTCATTAATAAAATTCATAAATTCATAAAATTATTATTATTTTAAATCATTAATATGGATTATGGAAGTTGTTCTATGATTTAGGAATTTTCTCATGACTAAAGGGGTTTTCATCTTGTATTTGTTAGATGATTCCTACTAGAAGAGGTCTTATGAATCTAAGTGATAGATTTGTGAGACAGGTTTAATAGGAGAATCCCTTAGTGGTATCTTCTTTAGTGTAAGTTATAATATGCACTATTCATACTTTGGTTATGAAGGTATTAAAAACCCAGGAGGAGTAGTGGATCATGACTCATAATTTACTAACAAGAATCCACCTATCTTTCATTGTAATAATGGAATCTAGAAATATGAGGATAAGATTGAGTAGATTGGTAGGAGATTTAAAATTATAAAGATTCCCAAGGAATCTAAGGGGTGGGGGTCAACATATATTCTTGATGGATTGGGAAGGAAATGGTGAGGCTCAGTTGTGCATTCTATATTTTATGAGGATCTTACGTGGGAATCCTTCAAGAAAATATATAAACTATAGTTTTATCCTAAAATGTTACATGTGGAAAAGACCTGATACTTTCTAACATTATAAAAATGGGAATGTATTTTTATAGTGTATTCCACTAACTTTTCTAGGTTGGTGCATTTCAAAGTGGATATTATTACCAATGTTTACATGAAATATCTAAGGTTTGAGATTGTGCCAAGTGTCTCCTAAGAAACCTGAGTGTGACATGGATTTATATTTATACTGACACTTAATTTTGATATACCTGCACACTATTGTTTGTTTTATATTCATGGACTAGATTATGCATTAGAAACCATTAGTGGTGGCCTACTTAATTTACCTCACACCATATTCAGTACATGGATTGGTACCCAGATAGTCTTCTTTGTCATAGGAAATACGACTTTGATATGGTTGGTTGTGTATGAAACCATTGAGAAACATCATTCCTCTTGGAGGACATCTAAGGTCAAGCCTAAAAAATCACATAATGTCTCAGGTTTAAAATGCATTATGATCACTTTAGATCACACATCAATGGGGTGTTGTTTGAGGCAACATAAATGTGTGATCGATAGTGTTATGATAAGTGTGTAACCCGATATTCTTATTGCTCCTCAATGAGGTGTTGACACTGTCTCCTATGGACCAGACTTGTTCGGTTGGTCTGAAGTGGTAAATGTGGTCAATGAATCATCTTTATTATATTATGCATACTTTATGATCAATGGTTCATCTTTATTATATTATGTTTCTGTAATCTTACACTATCGTATATTTTGTGTAGGCACATTGTGATATACTTGGATAAAAGCTGGATCACATTACCGAGGAACACACCTCAATATGTTAAGGGTTTGAATGAGTTTTTAGATTTTGCAATTTCTAATCGATCCGTTGAAGGGATAATAAGATGTCCATGTCCTAAATGTAAATTTAGAATATGGTTGAAGAGAGATGAAGTTTATGAACATTTAATACTGAAGAAATTCCCTGATCAATATTTGTGTTGGATTTGGCATGGAGAATCAAACAATACAGAAAGATTGAGGACTGATGTTAATCCACAGAATGAGGTCCCAAGTTTGTCGCCAATGGAAAATGAAATGCAAAACCTCATAAATGATGCATTCGGCACTGCAAGACACCACTATGAGCATCAAAACATATCAGAACAACCAGAAGAGGGTGCTACAAATTGCAACATGACAAGTGATGTTTTTGAGACTGTAACACAAGCATATCAAGATTGTAACATATCGTTGGATCCTCCTCTTGATTCTGTGGATACAAATGTAAGGGAAAACTTCAGTGAGGAAAATGCGTTTCATGATTTATTTGACGATAGAAATCAAGAGTTGTATAATGGGTGTTTGAAATATTCAAAGATTTCATTTCTGCTGAAGTTGTACCATATCAAATGTCTATGTGGAATTACAAATAAGGTAATGCCCATGTTATTGGAATTGATTCGTGATGCATTTCCTGAACCAAAAATCCAAGAATCGTTTTATGAGATGAAAAAAGTTGTAAACAAGCTTGGTCTGAATTATACAAAAATACATGCGTGTCCCAATGATTGTATGCTTTACTGGGGAGAGGATTCAAGTAGACAGAATTGTAAGAAATGTTCTTCTTCTAGATGGAAGTCAAAAGGTGATGTTGGAAGTATGACTGAAAATAATTTCATAGAGAAGAAGAAAAAGAACACACATGCAAACGTTTTGCGTTACTTTCCTTTGAAGCCTCGTTTGCAAAGATTATTCAGGTTATCAAAAACCGCCGAACACATCAAGTGGCATTCTGTAGATAATAACAATGACGGGTTAATGAGACATCCACAAGATTCCCAATCGTGGAAGACATTTGATTCATTACAATCAGATTTCTCAGCTGATCCTAGGAATGTTCGATTGGGATTGGTTGTCGATGGATTCCACCCATTTGGGACTTTGAGTACGAGTTATAGCATTTGGCCAGTTGTTTTGATCCCTTATAATCTGCCTCCGTTGATGTGTATGAAACAAACATCTTTTATCATTTCGATGATTATTCCTAGAAAAAAAATGCCTGGAAATGATATTGATGTATACCTGCAGCCTTTGATTGAACAATTGTAGGAGTTATGGAGCAACGGTGTTGAGACATTTGATGTTTCTTCTAAAACAATGTTCAAAATGCATGCTGCTTTAATGTGGACCATTAGTGACTTCCCTGGGCTTGGGAATTTATCTATTTGGAACACTTATACAGGTTTGGCTTGTCCCGTTTGTAACTTTGATTTCGAACCCAAATGGATACCTCACAGTAGAAAATGGTGCATCTTGTGCCATCAAAGATTTCTTGATGCATCTCATAGATTTCGGCTGAACAAATCAAAATTTAATGGTTCCATTGATCGTAGACCACCTCCAAAGTTGTTAACCAGTTCTGAAATATTGACACAGCTTGAATATGTTAAAACAGAATTTGGGAAGATTCATCATTTTACTGATAGCGGAAAATGAGTGCGAAGTGCATCGTCAAGTGAAATTAGAACGCAAAAATGGAAGAAAAAAGTATATTCTTCAAACTTCTGTATTGGGAATTTAATTCTTTGCGCCACAATCTTGATGTGATGCATATTGAGAAAAATGTATGTGATAATTTGATTTTCACATTACTTAATGAGCATGGAAAGTCAAAGGATCATCTCAATGCTCGCAAAGACTTACAAGTAATGAACATAAAACGTGATCTCTGGCCAGATGAGAATGAAAAGTATGCTCCGGCCATTTTTTCAATGAAAAATAGGGATAAAGATGCATTCCTTCGAATTTTAAATAATGTGAAGGTATCTGATGGGTATTCGAGTAACATCTCGAGGTGTGTTGATTTGAAGAATCGTAAGTTATATGGATTGAAAAGTCATGATTCACATGTTTTGTTACAACAGTTACTACCATTGGCATTGCGTACATTATTACTTGAAAAAGTTACTACTGTTGTACTGCAATTCTGCACATTTTTCAGGGAATTATGTGAGAAAACTCTACATCCATTACAGCTTTACAACATACATGAGAGGTTTGTATTGACCCTTTGTGCAATGGAGATGATCTTTCCTCCGTCGTTTTTTACTGTCATGATGCATTTAACTGTGCATTTGGTTGACGAAGCTAAATTAGGAGGCCCCGTTCATTATTGATGGATGTATCCAATTGAGAGTTATTTTATTTATATGTTTCCAGTTAAGTAAACAATATATGGAATTTAAATAAATGCATAATATTGTTATTATTTTTCACAGATATCTTGGGCATTTCAAAGCATACGTGAGAAATAAATCTCAACCAGAAGGCTCTATTGCTGAAGGCTATTTGGCCGAGGAGTGTCTCACCTTTTGTTCCAGATATTTGGATGATATTGAGACAAGATTTAATCGAGTTGGACATGTTGACAACACATCAAATCAATCTCAAATGCATCAGAAATAAAAAATATTTCCTGCTATTGGCCGATCAGTTGGGAGGACCTCATACGCGACACTGACAGAATTGGAGTTATTACAGGCACATAGATATGGGATGCTGAATAGTGAAATTGTAGATCCATTTATTGAAGAGTTGAGGATACTAACAAAGAGACGAATGAGAGGCTGAACATGAAATGAAAAAGATATAACGAAAGCTGTGAATAAAGAGCTAGTAGAATGGTTTGCACGACGTGTAAGTTTATAAATATTACAATAAATACGAATATTAGTTTGACACATACAATCTGCAAATCTATTAAATTATATTTTTATTCTTCAGATCATGAATACTGATACTTGAGTAGACTTGTCAGAAGATTTGAAGTTTCTTGCTAGAGGTCCTATAAAACAAGTTAGAAAGTTCAACGCTTATAATGTGAATGGTTTTAGATTTTGTACAGTCGATTGAGAAGTGGGTTTGGAAACACAGAATAGTGGTATATTTACATTTGCTGAAGTGGAATGCTATGGAAAATTGCATGATATTATTGAATTAAACTACCACGGGCATTTTTCTGTTGTTTTATTCAAATGAAAATGGGTCGATATTATCAAAGGTGTTAAAAGAGATTCCTTGCAATTTACTTCTATAAACTTCTCTCACTTGATGGATGCTGGTGATCGTGAACTGCATGATCCATATATCTTAGCATCATAGGCAAAAATGGTATATTATGTGAATGATGTTGTGGATGAAGGGTGGAGTGTAGTTACTCATGTAATACAAAGAGATTTGTATGATATGGGTGATGAAGTGGAAGATTTGACCTCTGCAATTGAATTTCATCAACAACAGGAAGCAGAATTATTTGTCCATCATGATATTGAAAATATTAGTCTAGCAAGGATGAATGAAGTGGATGAAGCAATGGAGTAGGAAACCAACATGATTGAAGGGGAAAATGATTGTATGTACAATTATTTATTCATTCAGAAACCACTTGTTTCATTTCTGTAGTCATTCATTATCATTGTTATATATATATTTTTTGTTAGTACTGGGAATCTATTATCATTTTTAATTTTTTTCTGCATAATTTTTTTGAAATATATATTCTGAACTTAATTTTATTTGATTAAATGATAGGAATGCCAAGGAAGAAGCGGTACACCATTTCATCTAATTCTGCGACAGATGACGATCCGTCTGTCCCCACGGCATCTGAGGCAGCAGCTGCCTACATCCCTGCATCATCTCCCCCTGCACCATCTCTGACACCGTCAGTGGATGTCTCATTAGAGGATGAGTCATCGCCTCCCCCTACAGGAGCCTCAGCAGTGGGGCAACGACACACCCCTTCCAGTTCATCATAGACATTCTGGAGGGTTATATTCATAGGTACAAATTTTAATTAAATTAATTTATTGCATTTTGTTTATAGTAATTGTTTGATAATTGCAGATGAAATAAATGCAACCGTGGAAAAACACTTAAAAAGTTCTAATGTTTGGAACATGAATGGAGAGAAGATAGTGGTGCCATTTGATTCTTATGGGGTCCCGACAGATGATGCCGTAGGTTTACTTAGTCAGATTATAGGTCAGCTGGCAGTAGAGCCCATTTCCCTACCTATTTCATATGATGATTAGAGGTATATGCCTCCAAACTGGAAAAATGAAGTTTTTGATTCTCAGATAAAGGTAATTTTATTACTTTATTGTTTAATTGAATGTCATGTTACTAATATATTCAAAATGAATTTCTATATACAAATGTTCTTCCACTTTACCGTTGCTGATGTGATAGCACGGAAGTGGACATTGAAAAATCTTGGAAAAAAATGGAAAGATTTCAAATGGAGGTTGTGGTGTGATGTCAATGATACTTCGTTGACCATGCAGCAGATGTATGAGAAGCTACCCAGTGGGGTACCGAAAGAACAGTGGAAAGTTTTTGTCAATAGCCATCGTGATGAGAAGCAGATGGTATTGAAATATATATTATTATATTATCCTCATTTTACATTTATACATGTACATGAAGAGGAGATAGACATTGAATACATCACTATTAAATTTAATTTTATTTATTTCAGGATCTCTCAAGACAGAATGCATCAAACCGGGCAAAGCAAGTCATCCCGCACACTGCGGGCTCAAAAAGCTTTGATAGAAGCCGAATGTCATTGGTAATCTTTTAATTAGTTTAAATATTTATGAGACAATATTATCTATTTAACATATTTAATTGTTGATTTATCTTTTTTTAATGCAGTCACAGAGTTTAGGGCATGAAGCATCCCGAACAGAACTGTGGCTGGATGTTCATAAAAAAACAGATGGAAGTTTTGTTAATGAACCTACCAGAGAAGTTGGGGTATGAAGTCAATTATTTATTTTAATAACTTATTATCAGTTTTTACTGTGTTAATATATATTTATATTTGATTTATAGGTAAAAATTAAAGAAATATGGGATGTCAATCCTGGGAAATCCTACTCAGTCTCCCAGGATGACCCGGTTGGTAAAGTCCTTGGGAAGGAGTATCTTGGTAGAGTGCGTGGGATGGGTTTGGGACCCATACCATCTGAGGTCTTTGGTAGGAAATTAGGGATTTCGGCTACATCTACTCCTGGTTATAGTCATTTCATACCTGAAGATACTTAGAGGGATATGTCTTCTCTACGAAACACAGTTCACCAGCAGGGGGATCAGATATCTTCTTTGCAGAAAGAGTTGCTTGAAATACGTCAGCATATGAGCAGATATGCCCCCGGTGGTAGTGCATCGACTAGTGGTGAGCATGTAAATCACAAAAAAATCAAAATCATTTAGTTTGCACACTTTTATTGGTTTTAAGTTTAATTATAAATATGCAACAATATTTAATTTTCAATATAATGTTCTTATAGGTGGAAGCAGGTAGTGGAGATAAAGGTGGAGAGGGTGACGATGCAGCATCAGATGATGAGTAGTAGTGTTGTTGATGTGTTGAACGAGTATGAGAACGGTTGGTTTGTATATGTAACATGTATGGCACATAGTTTCCACCAAACATTTTCATGTCCTAACATTTTCTTTATTTCTCATGTTTCCTTCTATGCATTTTATTTATTTATGTTGTTTCATTTTATGTCTTGATTTCTCCAGTGTGGTATACATCATTCCATTTACGCCTATGTTTGAATTGGTACCACATCCAATGAGAGTACCATATATGTAACCCATATTCATACCATTTCTACTATATAGCAGCATTTGGGTAGCCCCATTGTGTAAGCTCGATTCATACCATAACTAATTCATAGAAGTACCTAGGCAGTCCAACTGTGTAAGTCCCATTCGTATCATTGTTGCTCCATAGTAGCACCTGGGTATCCTAGCAGTGTAAGCCCAATTCATACCATCACTATCAAGGCCCAATGAGCCACAACACATTACACAGACATGAAGAAATTCTATCACATACCAAAGCCCCAAACATTTAATGGTATAAAGACAACCAAAACAACAGAAGATAAAAATCTCACTGAAGGGATTCCATAAATTCTAACACATCTTTAGGTCTATGCTAGGTTGGTCTACACATGCCCAACCTATATCCATAATCACAACCAAAGTATATCCCCTTAGAATAAAATCTTAGGAGGGAGGAATAGTCACCCCATGTAACACTCAACAAGGCATAAGTTATTAGGTAACATATTGGTTTTATATATGCCAATTTTTACTAGATACTCCCTTTTTCAATCAATTTCCTTACTAAGTGGAAGATAAAGAACCTATTTGATGGCCCAATATGTTTTAGTTTAGCATATACATACCCCTATTGGATCCATATCCAATATATATCACACTAAAAGGCCAATCCCATGACCATAAATGTCTAAGGCATGAAAGGTTAATGATAAAAGGCTCTGTCATAGCCTTAAATTTTTTACACCACTCAAATGGGTCAAGGAATACCAATTTGTTTTTAGTTTATGGTTGATATAAAACAAGCGATGAGACCACATATCACATGTATCATATAATAATGTATAAACCATAGGAAGAATGTTCAAGGACCATCTAATTGTAATAAAAAAATGCATCAAAATATGTGTCATTTGGTATCCCAATGCACTAACCATCTTGAGAAACCTGGCGTCTCCGCAATTGAACAAACCCATACATTAGGAAAGCATCACATGAAACAACCATGGATTGATAATGTCCCCATGACCAAATTCCCAATAGTCACATTACCTTCATCACTAAATCTCTCTATCTATGAGATCTATGAAAATCCAACAATTATTATAAACCACATGTTAACCAAGTAAAAATACACCTAATAACTACCCAAATCCCCACCTGAAAGGCTAATCTTAGACTATACAACCAACATACCAATTATGCTGATAAAGAACTCACGCTCTTACTGACATGGAAAGAGTGTATCTTGGAAGCCTCCCACAATACCTAAATTTAACCATTATCAGTATAACATGAATCTAAGCATGTATACACTCTATTAAAACACCTAATATGCATCATTACAATAACATCCAAATAATCATAGTTTAACTTAACTTATCCCCCAAATAACCATGTCAATTATTCATGTTAGACTTAACAAAACACAAGCACTACCCATGCCTTTACATTCACAATACCAAATACAATGATATTACTAACTGAATACCAAACCACAATCCACCTATATACCATCACTATAGAAAAAAGTGTCTAAACTTACTTTCATTTATTTAATGAACTCATAGACCTAGGATAAGTCCTCTCTTGGATTACATACATACAAGAAAACCCTCATCAGGTGGAAATGAGAATCGCTATTTCACTTGATTAGAACACTCCAATCACCAATATCCCAAGATACATCTCAATATTACTAGTCTCTCTCAACCCTAGTTCACATGTCACATCCTATATAGGATACAACCCATGGAGAAGCATCTATGAACCCATCTCAAATATCACGAGGAAAATCATAGGCCAATATACCCACTCGAGGGTTCTCATGCATATCACAAATCCCATACCCAATCCAACTATGAAATCTAGGTTACTAATCCTAACTAGAAATCGACACACCATACTTCCCCTGAAGGATAAAGATCACATACATGCACATATATATTAATGACATTATCTTATGATAATAACTATTGTGAAAAATCAATATCATTTGGTTTGGTTAAGTATAATTCCACCAATAAGGTATTTAGGAAAACATTAGATAAGCTGTTGTTGAAATTTTAAAAAAATCAAACCTATTTTCTTTAACGAAGTCAATAACAACTATATCATGATGCATCCCATCCAACCTGCAACATGATGACCATCTTGGGATGTATACATGAAACTCTTATCTCATATCCAATGACATAAATCCAATCCTCAATAGAAATCATGTATAACCTACAAGATCATAAACCATACTCTCTCAAGCACCATGAACGTTTAGCGTGTTGTCCAACCTAAAACACACGCCAATTCACAAGTTACCCATTTTCTATAGTAGGCATTAACAACCAAACCAAAACACACAACAAACCATACCATAACATACATTCTATAACTACTCAAACATCCATCTTTGGAACAAATTCTATACTCATATAAACATAATTTGTTCTATCCTATAACACAAATCCATTGTTTAAAAAACCCAACCCATATCACAATCCACCCATGGATGTTATATAGGCCCACTTAGAGCATAACCAATTATATATCATTACACATCACCATGGTTAGCATGATCACATAAATTGTATCAAAATTCATAACCATTTATTATATAGAGTATTAGTATCCATATAATATAAATCAACCATTCTTAAAACACATAAGAAATTAAAGAAGCTAAAAACATATATACATCTTGGGGGTCACATGGATTGGTTACTCACCAAATTGTGATACATACCTTTCCTTAGGTTGGACTCCATAACATAAAACATTTGCTCATATCCTATTTTTCAATGAATATTACCATGTTATTTGTTTGTATGGTGTCTCATGTTCAATATTCTGGTTTGATTTGTTTTTCAGGGCAGTGGTGTGGTAGGAGCAGAATTTTTTTTTCCAGGTCAACATTTCGCGGCGGTTTTAACCGCCACTAATGCCTTACTGGTCATCATTTAGCGGCGGTTATAACCGCCGCTAAATGTATTATGTTTAAATTTAGCGGCGGTTTTCACCGCCGTGACATAGGCGCATCAAACGCCAGAATATAGCGGCGGTTAAAACCGCCGCGAAAAAAAAGTATCATCTACGCATAAAACCGCCGCGAAATGGACAAAAACCGTCACAAAAAGAGGCATCTACGACGCTTTTCTTAAACCACCACAAAATAGTAAAAACTGCCGCTAATAGATTGCCGACACCCAGTTTCATGGCGGTTTTTGTAAACCGCCACCAAACCCTATAACGACGGTTTAAACCACCGCCAAATGAAAAACAAACCGCCACTAAGGGTCGGTTTTGTTGTAGTGTTTTTTTGAATCTTAATATCCCTCAAAACACAACTGCATGGGACAGAACTAGGGGAATGTTAATGAAGAAATGAACAATCAATTATAAGTTTTTAATCTGCCAAATCTTGTTTCGGTGGAGTTTATGAATGATGGATTTCAGATGATGAATATCACAGAGCTTATACATATGTTCTGCTCAATTATGACGAAATGACATCATTTCTACTGTGAGTGCTTCTATCACTTATTCTATAATTTATGTTATAGTATGTAAACTTATTTTATTTGTAGGTTATATAATAATCATATCAAGAAAAAACTTCCACAAAATACAATAGCTGATATTTATGAACACAGTCAAAAAAAATTTCTCAATGGTTTCAAAAACTGGTAACATAAATTATTGATGGTTTAATATCAATTTTGTTTATTATTTATTATATTGATAATTGTTTTAAAAAACTTCATGTGTCTCAACATGCTGATAAAATTGATAAGTGATTGTGTATATTGAGTAATCCACCATCCAAAATGGTTAAATCATATAATGCATATGTGGTGAATGGTTTTTGATTTCATACACGTACATATGGAGAATCAAAAAAAAACAATGAACAATAGAGTTTTCTTGAGAGGATCGCATCACAGAGAAACGAAAGTTGACTTTTATGGCATTCTAGATAAAATTATTAAGCTGTTTTATTTAGGACCGAATTACATACAATGTTTAAATGTTGGTGGTTGGATACTGAGAGAGGATTTCATGTTCATTCGACTCATGGAATCGTCGATATTAAATATAAAGGTCTTCTGGTAGTAAATAAACCATTTTTACTATCTCAATAGGCACTTCAAATTTATTACGCAAAGTATTGTGCTACTTCAAGAGACTTGAGTTTTTGGTGGAGCATAATAAAAATAAAATCTCAAGAAAATCAGTTTACTCAAACCGAATATGGTTATCACAACCCATCCCCTATGGCCTGTACTGTGACTACCCCAAGCCCGCCTTCCATAGGCCAGGAGCTGGAGACTAGCACCAAAGGCATAAATCCCTATAACTGGGAAGGAATTTCCTTTATTAAGTGTAACACACACAATAGAGTATGAGTTGGAAGTAAAACAATATGCAAAATTGTATACAAAGGAATGATGAAAAGTAAAAGGGGATGGAAATACAAGCCCAATAGGAAAGTACAAGTATAATTGAAAAACTAGTACAACTGAAGAAAAGGTAATGCAGCTATTGGGTCATCCTCCGGGGATTCCTACATAAAGGGTAGGTACAGATAGCCTTATTAGCACTTCACATTCATCATTCTCCTCTGTGTACCGACTCGTCGTATGGTCCACTTCGGGGTACCGTCTAGTCCTGTCCACTCAGCCTCGGTCACCACTATCCATCGTCTGCATCCAACACAATGAGGTGCGGGCAAAGCCCGTGCAGGGGTGAGTATAATGATACTCATTAGGGACCCTGAGACCCTCAAGGTCTCACCAAAATCCAACAAGGATAAACCACAATGTATGAAATCAACAGATAACCCCACTTAGGTATATTCCCATACATATACCAAAGTTATCAATTAATCCATCTCAATCATGAGGTAAACACAAAAGTTACTGACTCAACTCAAACCAGGATTTTATTCAAGGGTAGTATCAATTCACATCCCTATTCACACTGTCGGAACCTCGGATGAGGAAGTACTCCTCCTCTATTGAGTACAGTGGGTCTTCCACGTCACATAGAGGCGCTTACCACTATCCATGGACTATTGAGTTACTCCTTCGGTCGAGCATCGTGGGTCTGATGCATCACACAGAGGCGCTCCCCCTCGTAGCCTGCTGAGGTACTCCACGTGTTGAGTACCATGGGTCTTCCGCGTCACATAGAGGCGCTCCCCACCGTGGGTCTTCCATGACACCAAGGCACTCCCCACTGGGCTAGTCGAATCACTCCGAGTCGAATCGGTCAGAAGTCATCAGGTCTCAGCCAGCTACTAGGTCTCTGTGCTATGTATTCTCATCTCCGGGAGGATCCACTCCATGATCTACAGGTCGATACTCCAACTGTCTCAAAGTCCCACTTAAAATTATCTCAAAGTTCCACCCCGTCTTAGGGGCCTCAAAGCAACATACTACGCGTCAATTGGACGTCCAGTCTGTGAGATATTAGTTTTTTAGACCCGAGGGCCCGGTTGGATTCATGTATGACCCAACCTGACCGTATCTTAATATTACCCTGAACTCTAATGGGGTATACTCAAAGGGACCCCTACATTCCAAGATTACCAAAGCCACTGATAGTTCGTCAAACGGTCGACCGGTGCCAAGGATATGGCTAGAAGAAAGTAAAGGCCGATAGTGGACCTGGGTTAGGTCTGACCCGGTCGGACTGACTCGGCCCATCTTAGTCTGGGCCGACCTATTGGGTCTGGCCCGACCCATTTGGTGGGCCATCCTGTTAGGTTCAGCCTGGTCCGCTGGGCACAACCCAGTGGACTGTGAGGGCGGTTCGGCCTGGAGGTTACCATGTAGGCCGCCCAGTCCGGTGGTTGAGGTCGGTTCGGCCAGCACCGCACGGGGCATGGATTGGGTGGATCGGTCTGGAAGGCCGAGCCGATTCGGCTGACGATGCCGCGAGGGACACCGCGGGCCGGCTCGGGAGGCCAGGAGGCCACCGGCAGCCGGGAAGGGTTTGGAGGAGGCCGCGGGTAGGCTGGGCAGGGCGTGGCAGGCTGTGTGTAGGCCAGTAGGGCCCGGGCAAGCCTCAGGCACGCAGATAGGGCACGCAGGGGCCGCGGCAGGCTATGCGGGGCATGGGTAGGCCGGCGGGCAGGCCTTGGGCAGGTGCGCGGGGCATGGGCAGGCCGCGCGGAAGGTCGTGCGGGGCGTGGGCAGGGCACTCGGGGTTCCAGGAAGGCCGCACGAGGTGCAGGATTGCCACGTAGGAGGTCAGGGGTATGCGGGCTGACGGCCGGGCAGGCCGGTTCAGCACGGCTCGGGCCGGCGCGGGCCGGCGGTGTCCGTCCGAGAGCACCGATTTGCCACGTGGGCGGCGCGGTTCATGGAGGCCGTGGGTAGTTAAGGCTTTGTTGTCGCTGCCTTCGTCGCCTCATCGTTGTTACATCTCCATGCCGAATGACGCCACAAGAAGGAAAAATCGACGGAGGATGTCAGATCATGTTAGGTTGGCCCATATCCTCTGCATTTATGGTGATAGCAAACGTTTCATAAGAACAAATCTCAACGACCTTAATTATCCAAAAAAGAGGAAATAACAAGGCACTCAAAAGAATTTAATCCCACTACCTTCGATTTTTTATTTTTCATTCATTGACAGAGTCGCGGGAGCTGGTCGTTGAAGATGTCTCACGACTGTTGAAGCTTCGAGGAAGATGCCGAATGATCAGCTTCCTTTGTTCTTCATTCTTCGTTGGGAGGGGCATTCCTCATTAGAGAACTCCTTTTCTTTAATCACCCAATTGAATTCATTGTGCCAAATAATATATTACTTGATCTATTATTTCGTTGGCACAAATTCAAAAGGGGGAATTAAATTAAAAAGGCCCCTCCTCATTAATTCACGTGATTTTCCATATATAAATTGGGGAGTTGGTACCAATTCAAAATGGATTAATTAACTAGGTAGGATCCCCATTAATTGTGGAGGATTGGAAAAATTAATGGCTTGGGGAGGAGTAGAGGCTCCCCTAAATTAATGTGAATCTTAAGAGTTCTCTCCACTTTAATGAGGAGTTTAAGGGGTTAAAAGCTCGGGTAGTCCCCACCTCATTTATCCTCACATGGGAGGTTGAGTTCAGGTGGGCCCCACCACCATAACCTCTCATGGGAGGTTAAGGTGTGGGGGACCCACCTCCAACTCCCATGAAGAGATTTTAACCACCAACACTCACATGGAAGCTCAATAAAATAAAGTGTAGGTCACTTTATTTTATTATTTTTTTAAAGAAAACACAAAAACTAACTTCTATCCTTGACTCACTGATGTCAAAGTGATAGTATTAGTAAGAAAATACTGGTGCTACAAGTTCAACGGTACCATCAGATTTCAGTTCTGAGCATCGGTTAAAAATTTATAAAAACATGCTCATACATTTACTGAATGTACCCAAACAAAACATCAGAAATTGATTCTGGGAACACCAGGCCTTAGAATCATGCACCGTAAATTTTTTCAGACTCATAAAATTCTCATGTATTTAATAAAAAAAATTCCATGGAATTTCTAGGTCTTTACATTTTCCCCACCTCAGGGCTTTACATCTCCATAATCTACAACTTGAACTATGGGAACAAGTGGGGGTACAGAGCACGCATCTGAGCCTCCTTCTCCCATGTGCTCTCTTGGAGGTTCCTATGCTACTAGTGAAAACCCCCCAAAGGTATCGACCATCCATCTAGGACCCACTCCTATCGATCCTAAATCTCCAATGAACCTCCATGAATGTTTCCCCATCGTCAAAGTCCAGCTCTCCAAGGTCAATGATGTGAGAAGGGTCATGCACGTATCTCCTCACTGAGATACGTGGAAGACGTCGTGCACCCAGTGAAACTGAGGTGGAAGAGCCAGGCGGTAAGCCACCTCACCTACTCTACTCAGGACTTGGAAAGGTTTTATGAATCGCTGATATAACTTACCGCCTCGGACAAATCTCTGTAAACCTCATCGGGGTGAGACCCATAGAAAGACACGGTCGCCATCCTCTAACTCCTGAGGTCTCTGTCTCCTATCAGCATACGACTTATGCCTGATCTGTGCAGTCTTCATCCACTCCTGGATGATCTGCACCTTCTTTGTGCTATCCCGTACCATCTCTGGTCCCACTAGTACTAAATCCCCTGGGTTTGTCCAACACAGTGGCGATCTACAAGGTCAACCATAAAAGGCCTTGAAAGGTTCAATCTCGATGCTGGAGTGATAGCTGTTGTTGTACGTAAACTCTACCAAAGGTAAGTGATCCTCCCAGCTATGACTGAAGTCAAAGACACAAGCACACAACATGTCCTCGAGGGTCTGAATGGGTTGCTCGGTCTAACCATCTGTCTGAGGATGGAAGGCGTTGCTCAGATGAAGTGGTGTCCTGAAAGCCTCCTCCAACCCCTTCCATAGCCAAGAAGTAAACCGTGTGTCACGATCAGAGACAATATAATAAGGTACTCCATGTAGCCGCACAATCTCTGGCATACAGAGGCATCTCAAGCTCTCTACTGAACCCTTATCTCTGATCAGTAGGAAGTGGTACGACTTGGTGAGTCGGTCGATGATCACCCAGATAGAGTCATGTCCCCTGAATGTACGTGGAAGACCCATCACAAAGTCCATAGATATCCCATCCCACTTCAACTATGGGATCTCTAAAGGCTAAACCAAGCCTGTTGGTACCTAGTGCTCTGCCTTCACTTGCTGAAAAGTGAGGCATCGAGAGACAAACTATGATACCATCTTCTTTATACTTGGCCACCAGTGCTGTCGTCTAAGGTCCTGATACATCTTTTCCACTCCTAGATGTACTGCTAGAGAGGATGTGTGGAACTCCCTCAACACTTCCTCTGGAAGTGACACTGGCACCATAGTACGTCCTCTATAGAGGATGATGTGCTCCCCACATTCATAAAATCCATCAGGTGTCTGCCCTATGGATATCTGAGCACGCTATGTCTCGCAGTTAGCGTCTCCACACTGTGCCTCCCTGACTTGCTGAAGAAGTGTAGAAGTGAATGTAAGAGACTGAAGAAAAGCTTCTCTATCTCGGTTCACATAAGAAATCTATAAATCATCCATCTACTCTGTCGCCTCTCCTAGTAGTTTTATAATAGATCTCCTGATGAGCGCATCTGCAACAATGTTCTGCTTCCCAAGAGTATAGACTATCTTTAAGTCATAGTCCTAGAGGAACTCAAGCCAACGTCGTTGTCTTAGGATCAGGTCCTTCTGAGAGATGATATACCTGAGACTCCTATGATCAAAGTATACGTAAAACGTTCGCCCATAAGATAGTGCCACCACATCTTCAAGGCGAAGACCACTACTACTAACTCCAGGTCATGGGTAGCGTAGTTACGCTCGTGCTGTTTTAGATGGTGAGAACCATACGTGATCACTACTCACTCCCACATCAGGAAACACCTGAGTCTAGTCCCTGATGCATCGTAGTAGACTACATACCCTACGCCTTCCTCTAGAAGCCTCCAGATGGTGGCAATAGTCACCCTCTGCCTCAACTCCTGAAAGCTCTGCTGACATGTCTCTAACCATACGAAGGGTTGACCCTTCTTCATCATGGATGATAGTGGGGCTGCAACTTTAGAGAAGTCTGGGACAAACCTCCAGCAGTAACCAGCCAAACCCAGAAAACTATATACCTCTGTCACACTTTTGGTTGGCTCCCAAGAAAGTACCACCTCAATCTTTGCTGGATCCACTGCAACTCCAGCCTCCAAGATGACATGTCCCAAAAAGTGAACCTCCCAAATCCAAAACTAGAATATTGAGAGTTTACCATTATGTTGGTGCTCTCAGAGTGTGTCCAATACTACCCTCAAATAGTAAACATGCTCCTCCTCAGTAGTCAAGTAGATCAGTATGTCGTCAATGAAGACTATGACAAAGAGATCGAGGTATGGCTGGAAGATCCTGTTCATGAGACCCATGAACACTTCTAAAGCATTGGTTACACCGAAGAGAATAACCAAGAACTCATAGTGGCCATACCAACATCTGAAGGTCATCTTCTTCACATCCTCATCTCAAACTTTGAGCTGGTGATAGCCTGATCTGAGGTCTATCCTTGAGAACCAATGAGCTCCCATCAACTAATCAAAGAGGTCATAAATCCTTGGGAGTGGGTACTTGTTCTTCACAGTCACCTAGTTCAGGCAGCGGTAGTTGACACAAAGCCTCAAGATTCCATCCACTTTCATGGTGAACAGAATCGGGGCTGCCTAGGGAGAAACACTGGGCTGGATGAATCCCTTCCCCTGCAAGTCCTCCAACTGTACCCGCAGCTCACGAAGCTCAGCAGGAGCCATCCGATATGCTGGTGTAGATATCAGTGTCATACCAGGGTACATGTCAATGTAGAAGTCCACCTATCTATGAGGAGGTAGTCCTGGAACATCTTTAGGGAAAACATCCACATACTGATTCACCACTACAGGATAAGTCGGACTCTCCACATCAACTGCTCCGAGGGTAAGGCAGGCCAACTGATGAGTGATCGGTTACACCCTCCTCCGAGTAATTCCATCATGCACTGCAAAGGCTCCCTTCTCACCGGTGAAGGTAAACCTGGTCCCATCCATGTAGACACACCACACTTTGCGCCTAATACAGTTGATATGAGCATGGAATGTAGATAACCAGTCCATACCCAAGATGACGTCGTAAGGCCTTGATGCCGCTATGAGGAGATCCCAGCTAAAACTCTCACATCCTAGAGTAAGCTCACACTGTCGGCACCAGTGCGTGATTTTCAAGTTTGATCTTATAGGAGTCTCTAGCTATAAGGATCAAACCAATGGCTTTGTCAGAATCTTTGATCTCCGAATGAGGGTAGTGGTAATGAAAGAGTGACTGGAACTCGTGACTATAAGAACTGCAGCTAAGGTGGAGTAGACACAGATCGTACCTTGAATCATCTCTGGAGTACCATGATCATAGGCCTCATCTTCCTGGAGATTAGCTCTCTCTTGTCCACCTACTCCTTGCGGTCGGGGTGGACCTTCTGGTGGTGGTGGTGGTAACACCTTGAAACTTCATCCACCGCCAACTTCACAGACAACTCCTCTGCGACATCTGCCTGCTCCCTGCGGACTGCCTCGATCAAATATCTGTCTCTGCCTAGGTGGTCCTTTGACCATCTTCTGATCATCTAAATGATGGGCTAGACAATCATGATCCACGTGACCCTGCCCGCTCCATGAGTAACACTGTCTACTCCTGGCATGTATGTCACTACCCAAGGTGCCCCGCACAACTGATCTTGAGTCATGCGGTCGTCCACCTGTAGGTGTGGTCCTCTTGGACCTCTGCGTCATCTATCTACTGCTAGCTGCAAAAGACTCCACTACATGTCAGCTAGTGGTGGGTCTCGTTTCTAGAGACTGCTCCTCAAGTAAACTCTCCACCAGGAGGGGTCTCTCTAGCACCCCCTCCTGCGTCGCGATGCTGAGTGAGATCATCAAAGCTCTGATTTCTCACCTGATCCCCTGCTCGAAGGTCTGGGCCC
Organism: Viscum album; assembly: GCA_963277665.1. Classification (NCBI taxonomy): domain Eukaryota; kingdom Viridiplantae; phylum Streptophyta; class Magnoliopsida; order Santalales; family Viscaceae; genus Viscum; species Viscum album. The sequence continues at coordinate 70,530 of CAUJRU010001328.1, read as the reverse complement.
TAAAGAATGGGTTCCGCACCATATCTTTGGAGTAGCGTGAGAGGTCAGTGAACCTCGCTGAGTACTGAGCTACCGTCATTCTACCCTGTTGTGGATGCAGTAGCTTCTATATCAGCACCGCACGAAGGATAGTTGTGACAAAATCTGCCCGAAACAGGCTCTCAAAGTCAGTCCATAGTAGCGTTATCTCATCATGTACCTGGAGAATTTGGTTCCACCATCTACCTGCTACTTCCTGAAGGAGACATGTGACAAGGATCACTATAAGGTATGCTGGTGTCCCTACCAGTTTGAAGACTCTCACCACAACCTCCAGCCAATCCTCATCCACCTATGGGTCCATATCTCCCTTGAACCTGGGTGGGATCTGGCACTGGAACTCTTGAAATGCGCTCAAGTGGCATGCATCATCTGCTGCTGGGGCTGGTGGCATCGGTGGCCCAACGGATAGTGGTACTGCTGGTGCCTCCACTGGAAGAGGGTCCTACACCGAGGCCTCGTCGCTTGGTGGGATATTTGTGCATACGAGTCTTAGGGATAAAACTGGTCATCCGCAGGGAGGCATCCTGAAATAAAAAGATGCGACATGATCAAAAGATTATACTTGGTGAGCTGACCTGGTTGAGCTGACTTAAAGAAAACTTTTGAAAATAGACATGCAATCAGTGTTTTCGTGCACTTAGTCGGAAATTATATGTAACGGTCTTAGTGTATGGATATGTCGGTTATCGCACCAACACTAGTCTCCCTGAACTGAAAACAACACTCAGTACACTTAACACTACTGCTTCATAGAAAAGAGAGATTAGAGTCCTATGTTTTGCGATAGAACCGACCCCTTTGATACCAATTTTTCACGACCCGTCCCCCAGGGCCCATGCTGTAACTACCCCAAGCCTGTCTTCCATAGGCCAGGGGCTGGAGACTAGCACTAAAGGTGTAAATCCCTATAACTGGGAAGGCATTGACTTTATAAAGTGCAACACACACAATAGAGTACGAGTTGGAAGTAAAACACTATGCAAAACTGTATACAAAGGAATGCTGAAAAGTAAAAGGGGATGGAAATACAAGCCCAATAGGAAAGTACAAGTACAAATGAAAAATAAGTACAACTGAAGAAAAGGTAAAGCAGCTACTGGGTCATCCTCTGAGGATTCATACCTGAATGGAAGGTACAGATAGCCTCCTCATCACTTCACGTTGTTGACACTCCTTTTCATCACATTGTCTAAAATAATGGAAAGGGAAATGACTTAGCACAAATTGATTCATCCTTTAAAGAAAATATCAAAAATCGATAAAGGCATGAACATGGATTCAAATTCACAAGGGTAGCGCAAGTTCCATCACTGTCTTGCACGCCACCTAATGGTTGCGCAAGTGACTTGTGCACCCTAAAAGATAACTGCCCAGGGTCTTATCCAGCCTATAAATAGACCCATTGGGCCCCCCATTTCAAGGAGGAATTTTTCCAGAATTCACATACAGAGCTCTGAACACCCAAGTCTCTTCTTTAGGTCTTCCAAACATTTCTAAGGTAATTATTTACCTAGAATGGAAGGCCTAAACAGAAGGAGTAAGGTCTAAGTGTTAGAATTCACTAACACTTGTGCGCCTAAGTGTTTTACTCTTAGGGAAATGAACACACTTGCATTCTGCCTTACTTCTTCAACATAACTTGTGAACCATCTTTTGGAAAGCCTCTAGGGATGATTCTAAAGGCATTGATCAAGGATCGTCCAAATATTACTCTAAGGGCTGAAAATCGCACAAGTACCCATGTGCTGCGTAGGTATACCTACGCGACCAGGACTTGCTCACCCACGCAGTACCTGCGCGCCTGCCAGGACTTGCGCGCCCCTACCTTTTTTGGTGTCTTTCCTGCCTATTTCACCCCTCTTATGCTATTCCACCTCTCCTATTCAAGATTCAGTCTTCAAGACACTCTTTAAATCCATTTATGACATGATTTCTTGATTTGGATTCCTTATCTGAAAGGAACTCCGTGGAACATCTCTCAAAATCTAGTGATTTACACATCTTTATGTCACTAAAGATTGAGATTTCATTCATTCAACCTCATCCTTTAAGATGAGAGAATATTTAACCTGGGCCTCCCTTTCAGGAGTAAGCCCCAGTCCAAATTCTCATTACTGTGGGAATCCTCTTTAGGAGTAAGCCCCAAGTCCTCTAATATGGGCATCCTATTTAGGAGTAAGCCTCTGTCTTAAAGTTCCCAAATATGGGCCTCCTTTTTAAGAGTAATCCCCATATCCCCTAACCTGGGCCTCCTTTTCAGGAGTAAGCCCCAGTCATAATTCCCCAAATTATGGGCATCCACCTTAGGAGTAATCCCCAAACCTTAATTCCTTTAACCTGGGCCCCCTTTTCAGGAATAAGCCCCGGTCTCAAATATGGGAATCCTCTTTGGGAGTAAGCCCCAAGTCCCTTAATTTTCAAATCCCTTTATAATGGGCCTCCTCCTTAGGAATAAGCCTCATCCTTAATTTCTCTTAACCATTCATAATTCCTTTTGATCTGGGCTTCCTTCTCAGAAGTAAAACCCAATCATAAGTCCCCTCCTAACTTGGGAATCTTCCTTAGGAGTAAGCCCCAAGATTAGAGTATCCAAATTTCCATCAAGCACATATGCCTTTATGGACCCTGTTCATGGATTTCTTCCCAGAATTAAATCTCAATCCTCATCTATTTGGGCAGTCATACATACATAAGCCCCACATCATTGCATGGACCAATTGTCTGGTTTCACCAATACCTCTTGTTTCTCACAACGAGCATGACTCACATGAGCTTAGAGCGTAAAAGTAATCATGAAATCTTCCTTTGAGCCATCAATCATGCAAAAACATCATACTCCCTTACTCTAATTATGTGGGTTCTGATTTAATTTCCAAAAAAAGGATACGTAGGTAGCCCATCAGCGGGTACGATACCAACTCTGAAATAATCCATGTCCTCCTGAATGACAATAAACTTCAAGTTCCCCACTGAGTGGCTTTAAAACCAGTATGGTCATCATAATGACCAAGATAATTTTATGTATTTTTAAGGATACCATCAACCAAGAATCTCTAACAAATATAGACGATTCTTCATTGATGAAGAACCTCAAATACATATAAAAGATTCTTTGAATTTCTTATGTACCAATCATTGATTTTCAGACTAAAGGAAAGCTCATTTTATACTTGGTAATGTAATAAGGATTCACAAACATAACTTAAATCTATAAAGAGAGTCCCGGAGTAGATAATAATTCCCCTCAAAAAGGTGTGATGAGTCCGACCTCCCATCTTCTCGACCAATGCAAATTCCTAACCCTCATCATTCCACAACTAATGAGCGCCTCCCTTTGGAAAGTAGGTCCAAATAGATATGGAATCATTGGATGTTTCCGATTCTACGAACAAACCCGTTAGAAACCAATTGGAATTCTTGAACCTTCAGTCAATAAGGTCATCCCCAATTTCAGAGGGAAATAAAAAATGGTGAACCCGACATGAATCCTTAACCAAGTTAAAATGATGTTTTACTTATTTGTTAGGCCCCTATTTAAAACTCAATGATAGGGCCAACAAAACAATCATTGACATACGTGCTCATCCAAAAGATGTAGTGGTTGAATTTATCTTGATTACATCTGCTACATCAAACATGCACTCTTTTCCAAGATTTTCTGCATTCTAAGAAATGGCTAATCTCAAGTTCACACCTATGAATACCACTGCTGTGAATACCGCTGCTGCAAATGCCACTACTGATACTTTTGCTGGATCTTCATCCACTCTGAGGATGACATCACCTACTCAGCGTCTTCAACACTGGGTATCAAATGCGCTAGTCAAGGAGTACCGTCGAAATGGTACTATTCCAACTTTGGAGGCTGCCTGACAAGCCCTCCAGGTAAACAATTCACCCTGTTCGTCCGGAAAGCGATGACCAGTGATCAAGAAGCAGACGGTTCTAACCACTGTCTCCAACCGTTTCGGGTCATTATACCCGGAACACAATCACCATTCACTTCCATATTCTGGGGAGGTGAATGAGCAGGTCCCTCAGGGCCTTAATTCAAAAAAGCATGAGTCCTTCCTAAGGGATCCTATCAACAATCGCCGCCAGACTTGTGCGGAAGTGCGCCCTCATCATGATGAGGGTACTGACTCCAGGTGTTTGGCTCAGGTTCCTCAAACCCAATCAGGAAAGACGAATCACAAGAGGCGAAATCCGGTCAACAGTGAGCAGGTTCTCATCTCTCCCATCTCCAGAGAAGTCCACCAACCTGACTTGGTGGAAAGCAATGAACAGGCACACACACCTGCCCGTTTTAATTCCGATGTCCAGCTAACTCATCTGGCAGCATCACGCTAATCCCATCAGGAAATTTTGGCAGAGTACTATAGGCAAGAACATTCACCTATTTATACATCATCAGCTAGTCACCAAGATAGTCTGACTACATATGATGGATCTTATCAACCACGTTCGGCAAAGTGCAATCAGTAGGCACATACACCTACTAGTATTAATCAAGCCTACCAACAGTCTTACTTGGTATCACACGGAGATGTCAGTCGAAAAGCTCCGATGACAAATAGGAGGCAGACTCAACTTTCTGCCCCCACACTTGAGTACTGTCAGGATTCACTGACAGGAAAAGGAGGACATAAGTAGGCACATACACCTACTCCAAGCACAGAATGGACGTATATCCCCGTTCTGGAAGCTAAATTCACCAAGCATATTCTATCAATGGTGAAAGAGAAAAAGAAAATCCCTACCCATATTTTGGATGCTTGCTAGGATATTATAACAGCTTCAGCAGCATCTTAGGGAAAGACACATAAATCTATCCCTACCAGTGGAGTGACACATCAACAGTTCACTCCAGAACAGACACACACATCTATTCCAGTCCAAGAGGGTTGTGGGGAATACTCCCTCATATCATACGGACAACCAAGTCAGGCACATACACCTGATTTGAGTAGAGATAGTCAGCCTAACCTGGCCATCCCTCCTGATCAGGCACATACACCTGCTCAGAGCAGCCACTTTTGTCAACAAGTGGTTTCCAAGGTGAGTAAGAAGAAGTCTATGAAGAAGACCCACCCAACATAGTCAAGAGATCAAGATCCAGTCTATAATAAGGCCTTTCTCAATGCTGGAGTTCTTGAAGCCCTCAGACAATTATCTATTGGAATTCAAGATTCTAATCTCTCATTTACCAATAGTGGGAACATTAATTCAGAAGTTCTTCAATAACACTTTCTCATGAAGGCTTGCTTCATAACAATTCGGTCGATCTCGAAGTTTCATCTTCAGATGAGAGCCACAGGAACCCTCTATGTGGTCAGAAGACCAAGGAGTAAGAGATCTCATATTTTACTATAACCCACCATGGTGGTCCTCCCCATGATTATGATGAATTTTGCTGCAAAATTCCTCTTCGTAGTAGTGATGCACATTGCCTAGAAAATGATTTAGTGGACAATGTAGTGCCGAGAAAGCCTTCTTATCTTGATGTACTTGCAAATGTGAAACCAGTCATGTCCGATGCTTCATCACTAGCAGGTGAAATACTTTCTCAATCAGAAGATAGCCCAGGGTGTAGGTCATTCTCTGAACCACCCCTAAGTCACACATCTTCTAGTTTGATCAGTGATTTCTCTACCAATCTTGTTGAATCCAATGAAGCAATGAGGAAGCACCAACTATGGTAAAATCAGGTAGAAGAATCTTCATTAAATGATAAAGTGGAAATGCTGAACATGAGAAAACAACTGGCGAAAGGTGAAGTGCCAGTCATGTTTTGGCCTCTGGCTGACTCTCAGTATGACATTCCAGAGATGTTGATGGAAGATGTAATTCATGATATTCATCTCAACATATGGAAAACTCTTTGTCAGTTGAAAAATAAAGTATTATCTTATAATGAATATGAAAATCATGTTAAGATAATAGAAGGGTTACAACATCAAATTGACTTGGCATCTCTTTCAGTCTCTTGATATCCAAAGGCTGAAAAGTAGCAGAGAGCCCTTCAACATTCATGCCATGGAGCACTAAGAATATTGCGCCAGTTAATTGCCAATGCCCCATATGGTATTCATGTCAGAGGATGGGTTGTTCATGGAGCACTACATTTCACTGTGCTCTCCAGTCAGCAAATCCCACCGAAAATGGTCTCATGAAATGTTATTTCCCATGGTCGTCCATAGTCAATGGGTTTTGTTTGTAATCAAAAGCTTTCCCAAGAACATGCCTCAACTAGTTTCTCTCAAAATAAAGAATACAAAGAACAAGTTGTTGAATTACTCCTGCATGAAGCAAACAAGAATATTGAACATGCCTCTCATATTGAGAAAGCACATCATCAAGTGATAGAAGTGTCATAAATCATCCAATAGTCTTTTAAACTGGGTGATAAAAGTGGATATCGATGGATGCATCCAGCTAATTTCCGAACTAAGGTCCGCAAGATCAGGAGATATTTTAAGAAAGTCTCAGACATAACATGTCAAGAGCCACCCCAGCTTTCCAGACTAGGGAATCTTTTAACCCGACCATCGGAATCAACAAATAGGATTCGAGGAGTTGAGCAAAGACAGCAGGAAAAACCCCAGTCCACTGGAATGGGGACTTTTTAAAATCATCAATCCCCTCCTAAGAGAAAGTCAGTCTTTTCTCGATTGGGAAAGAATCCTCAAGAGTAATGAAGATCCAAATTATCAAGAGATTCTCTCTAAATTACGGTTTACCAAGAAGTTCCCGAGGGATCGAATCAACAAAAGGCAATGTCTCATCAAAGACATGTCAAAAGACAATATCAAAAAAATGTTGATAGAAGGGATGTGATGTGTTATGCATCAATCAATATCATCAATGACATTGTTGCTGATCCTCCAGAATATGAGGTTCACTCAGGGGGCTCAGATGAAGAGGTTCCTGCTCAAGAAGTTGTACTCACAGACACAAATGAAGAAGGTGTGCATACACGAAATCAAAGGTTTACCCAGAATCTGGGTGTTCCTTAAAATAACCCACTTCCCCCTCTCCAAAAGGGATCAGAAAAGGGGAAGGGAAAGAATCAGGTTACATATCCTTCCTATGGAGTAGGCCAATCTCTCTCACTAGAGAAAAGATTTGCGCAACAAGAGGAAGAAATGAATGAATTAAGGAGGTTGAACGTATAACTACTTCAAGGTAGTCTTCCTCCTAAGAATACTGGAGTCAGTTAGCCAATGGAGTTTGTTGTAGCTACTGAGATGGATCAAGAATATCCTCCTTTATCAGTACACCCTCACAGGTTTAATCCTACGGGTCAAGTGCAACAACAATTGGCAGTGCTGCCATCGGTTGCAGTACCAGCCACCACCTCTGTCCAAGCTTCAGTCATTGCACCTACCCAAGTCCAAGTTCAAATGGATGTTTCTCAAAAGTTAATAACTACTATTGAGTCATTAACAGCTCGGTTGGAAGCTAGGGAGGGAAAGCGTGCACAGGTTCAACCGGAAAAGAAAGCTTACCCTGAATGGGTAGATTCAATATCTCCCCCATCAAATTTTGGGAACCCTGTATTCCCTATTTTCAATGGATCAGGCGATCTTGAACAATATTTGACGCATTACATGTCTTGTTGTGATCCTATGATGGGAACTCCGGAGCAGCAAGAAGCAGTGAAACTCATATGCATCATGCAAACCTTGCAAGGACCAGCTTTTGTCTGGTATACAAGCTTGAAATCCCAGTTAATTACCGGATGGGAAGATCTCTGTCAACGATTTCTCCTTCAATTCAGCTCAACTTTTCCAAAGACAACAGTTTTTAATCTTACAAACTGTAAGCAAAGGGAGAATGAAAGAGTCTCTGATTTCATTGCTCGCTGGAAGGGATTAACATATTCCCAAAGACTAGCACTCCCTCAAGAGGAACTGTTGCGAATATGGGTGGCAAATCTACGTGACGAATTACACATGCCACTGATCCCTATGAAATACATAGGAGGGTTTCAAGACCTTACCTCAATCGCTCAACAGATTGAAGATTCTCTTATACAGACTAAGGCTAAATCTCGTGTAATTCCATCATCTCTAGGAAGGAGAATGGGTAAATCAGAAACTGCTAAAGTTATGCTTAAACAAGCACTTATGCCTGCTTCTACCTCAAATCCTTCATCTTCTCAAAGGGATCCACCTCCTGAGCATCAACAAAAAAGGCCATTTCGTCAAGACGATCAAAGAGATGACAAATGGAAACAATTTGAGGATCTGAAGAGAAAAAGATACTCATTCCAAAATGAACAAGTTCCTGGTTACTTCATTTTAGCTCTGGAGAATAATTTGGTTCAGCTGCCAAGGCCCAAGAGGCCAAACAAGGAAGGATATGAAGACCATCCCAATTATTTCACCTTTTATCAAATGTTGGGACATCCCATCTAGGAGTGTTTTGTCTTCAAAGACCTCCTGCAAAAGATGGTTAACTCGGGACAAGTCAAACTGATAGGCTCTTCATCCCAGGTAGCATGTGTTATTGCTACAGTTCCAAAGGAGGAAGGCGAGTGGCCAGAAGTCAAAAACAAATGCACAAAAATATGATGATTGGATGGTCAGAAAGAAGATCAACCGAACTCATGCTATTTTGTTTACACAATTGAAGAAACCAATTGTGCCTCCTACCATGAATGTCGCAACAAAATCCTCTTCAGAGGGCAAATCCTCAAAAAGGAGGCATAATTACAAGAAAGAGAAATAATTAGAAGAAGATGAGTATGTGTTAAAGACTAAGTTGTCTTTGACTCTGGAAGATTTCATGCCATCTACTTTGAAGCAACTGGCACCGTCCCACCAAAAAGTACAGCCTAAATTGGCTAGTCAGGAAGATTCTTCATCGGATGAAGAGTTAATCTTTGGTTCTATTAATATGATTCAATTAATAGATCCATATGCCCGTCGCAGTTTCGATTTTGATAAACCTGAATTTCCTATATCTAATAGAGGAATCAGAGGAAGTTCCAGAGGCTCAAGATACAGGGGAAGACATGGATCTTTCAGAAGCCACTATTCCAATTCTACCCCTACTAGAACTGTGTACGCAGCAGAAACTAGTGGTAGAGCCCTTTGGCGAGCTCAACAAGAACAAGAAAGTTCTTCTACCAATAGAAAATTCAGTCCTACCATATTTATTCTAGAAGACCAGTTGAAGGTTCCATCTTCTTCCTCTTAGAAAGTGAATGGATCTAATCATTTTAATCTTCCAAAACCAGGAATATTGCCAAATCCTATCCCAATACAAGATGCATCAACTTCCAAAGCATCTGCTTCCAAGGTACTTGCTAAACCACATGTTCCTGTTGGAAAACGCAGACCTCTGGATCAAAAGTATGATGTATTGAAACACCTAGCCCAAGTACTGGCCAAGTTATCAATTTTGGATGCTTTGAATCTGTCAAAGGATTTTTGGGAAGCACTCATCGAGGCTTTGTCAAGTCCTCAGGAGTTTGAAACTGAAATTGTTTCAGTTGAAGTCTATCACGTAGAGAATAATCCTGCAGAATGCCATTCAATCATATATTTTACTGATAAATATGAAGATGATGTTGTGCATGGGAATATTAGACCTTTGTACATATCTGTAAAGGTCAATGGCATAGACGTCCGAAGAGCTTTCATTGACAATGGTTTAGGAGTCAACCTCATGCCCATTCGTACACTTCATAGATTGGGCCTCATAGAATTTGATTTATATCCTTCTACCATGATGTTACAAGGATATGATAAAAATGAACAAGAACCACTGGGCGAAGTTACAATCAGAACTCAGTTTGGAGATCTTGTATCCAATTCAGATTTCATGGTTGTTGATCAAGACTCAGCTTTCAACATCCTGCTTGGAAGACCCTGACTACATCAACATGCGACTATCCCTTCATCATACCATCAAGGCCTCAAATATTTTTTTGATGTTCAAGTTGGGACATTGTATGGTGATAAGGCCCCATTCAAGACATGTGAGTCTCAATACATTGAGGCAGAATTCTATCACATGAAGGGAAGGGAGAAATCCACAACAAAAGAGATTACCAAAGTTAATGCTCCATATGGTTTGGAGAAGATTCCAGTAAATCCATTTGCGCATGTGAGTACAAATTATGTATTGCCAATTAGTCAAATTGACAAGATAAACCCAAATTAAAATACTCATATGGAAAGATCCATAATGTCAATTACGACAATTGAGCCAGACAACATGGGAGAAATTAGTGATCCTCCAGGCAATGATGAAAGCTCAAATGGAGATATCTTCATTTCATATGCTAAAATCAAGAAATTCTATACTTCTCCAATCAGGTCAGAAGAAGTTATAGCAGCATCAGAGGTGAAAAATGATGTCGTTTCCCAATCCATCATCTCCTCTTTATTTCCCAAGGAAGACCCTTCATTATCAACTGGGTCAGAAATGGAAGCTTCTTCTTTAAGATGTTCAAATTTTGACATCTCTTCTGATCATGAAAATTCTGCTTCATCATCTACTATAAAAGTAGAAACGGAAGAAATAACACATGTTGAATAAGAAGAGGAAGATCTCAGAGATGATCCTCTAGTATTTGAAGAGGATATCTCTACCACCGTGGATGAACTCAGAGAAATAAATCTGGGTACAAAAGAAGATCCACGCCCCACTTTAATCAGTGCGGCGATGACTCTTGAAAAAAAATATATGTATATTTTATTTTTAAAGAAAAATCGATACATTTTTGCTTGGAACTATACAGAGATGCCTGATCTTGATCCTGATGTTGCTACTCATCATTTGGGTTTACCAGAAGAACATCGAGGATTTAAGCAAGCCGTGAGAAGAACACACCCAACTTATGCTTCCAAAATTGAAGATGAAGTGGATAAGATTATTAAATCTAACTTCATCAGAGAAGTTCAATATCCCAAGTGGTTGGCTAATATTGTCCCTGTAAATAAGAAGAATGGACAAATTAGAGTTTGAATCAATTTTAGAGATCTTAGTCGGCATTTTCCTAAGGATGATTTCCCAGTTCTGATTACAGAACTTTTAATTGATGCTATAGCTAGCTATGAAGCACTTTCCTTCATGGATGAATATTCCGAACATAATCAAATCTGAATGGCCCTAGAAGACGAGGAATCCACAGCCTTCAGAGCCCCTCATGGTGTGTTTTTCTACCGGGTAATTCCATTTGGCTTAAAGAATGCGGACGCAACATATCAGGGTTCCATGAATCCTATATTCAAACCCTTTCTAGGGAAGTTTGTTGAGTGATATGTAGATGATTTGGTGGTTAAATCCAAACAACGTTCTAATCACTTGGCTGATTTTGAAGTCATATTCTGCAAGCTTTGACAACATAATTTGAAGATGAACCCCTTAAAATGTGCTTTTGGGGTAACCTCAAGAAACTTTCTCGGCTTTGTTGTATGCCATCGTGGTATTGAAATCGATCCTGAGAAGACAAAGTCAATCCTTGGTATGTCACCTCCTCAAAACTTGAATGAATTAAGAGGACTTCAAGGACACTTAGCCTATATTCAGCTTTTCATCACCAATTTGGTAGGCAAAAGTTTACCCTTCACCAAATTGATGAAGAAGGGAGTTACTCACCAGTGGACCGAAGAATTTCAAGAAGCATTCAGTATTCTCAAGAAATACCTCTTGGGTCCATCGGTACTCATGCCACCTGTTGAAGGAAGACCACTTATCCTCTACGTGACAGCTCTAGAGCTATCATTGGGTGCCTTTATTGCTTAGAAGAATGATGCTGGGAATGAAAACAACCTCTATTACCTCAGTCAGACTATGATTAAAGTAGAAACCCAGTATTCAAGTATTGAAAAGTGCTTCCTGGCATTAATCTTTGCAGTTCAGATGTTGAGACACTACCTGCAACATCACGAGGTCCAATTAGTATCTCGTAATAACCAACTCAAATTCATCCTTAGTCATCCAATGCTTACAAGATGTCTGGCAAGGTGGGTAGTTATTTTGTAGCAATTCGACATTCAGTATGTGTCTCAAAAGGCAATAATGTGCCAAACTCTAGCTAATTTCCTGGCTGAACACCCTTCCGTGGAAGACACATCTTCAGATATTGAACTCCCTGATGAGGAAGTCTTCTCTATTAAAGAAAGTCCTCATGCATGGGAAATGTATTTTGATGGTGCATCCAGAATCCCAATAGGGAGGAAAATAGAAAAATCCTAAATTCATCAATGTTGGCTTAGGAATTGTGCTCATTTCTCCAGAAAAGGCAGTGTTACCTTATTCCTTCTTATTGTGGGAAGGTGGTACCAATAATAAAGTAGAATACCAAGCTCTAATCGCAGGCTTGGAATTGGAGCTTCAAGAACAAGTGAATCACTTAAAGGTGAAAGGTGATTCAGACATGGTAATCAAACAAGTAAATGGAGATTATGCCATCAGAAAAGAAGAACTAATCCCTTTGTATGATTATTTCAGAGAGTTAATGGCGGAATTCCCTTCGGAACCGACATTTTCTTATGTCCCGCGATCACAAAATGCTCAAGATGATGCAATGGCTAATATAGCCATAGCTCTGGCAGATCCAAATCGGGACGAGACAACCATCAGTATTGCCCAACGTCATGAAATTTCACCTTATGTTCGAATTAGAACAGAGGAAATTAATGAAATTAGTCCCATTCCTGAACCGTATGGACATACTATAGGATGGATGTCACCTATCAGGGAATACCTTCAAAATGGAACACTTCCACCTGATAGAGCTAGGAAAGAAAAAATCCGGCGACATGTGGTCAATTTTACTCTTTATGATAGCCCAGATCACCTTGAGAAAATTCTCTACAAAATTGGTTTTGATGGAGTTCTCTTCAGATGCATTGATGGTGAAGAGATAATGGCTGTCATGAAAGAAGTGCATGCAGGAGTCTGTGGTGCCCACCAGTCTGGACATAGACTGTCTGATCATATTCGAAGGCTTGGATACTTTTGGCCTTCAATGATACAAGATTGTGTTGATTTCAAAAAGTAGTGTCATTCATTCCAAGTACAAGCCAACTTCATTCATCAACCTGTAGAGTTTCTTCATACAGCTAAATACTCATGGCCATTTGCCACATGGGGAATGGATGTGGTGGGACCTTACCCTTTAGCTACGACCAAGAAGTTTAAGTATATTCTTACTGATACTGATTTCTTTTCCAAATGGGCAGAGGAAATACCTCTCAAGGAAGTCAGTTCTAAATGCATTGTTAGCTTCATCAAGTCTAACATCATTACCAGATTCGGTGTCCATCATACCATATTGACGGACAATGGCACCAACTTCTGTTCATCCGAGGTGAAGAAATTGTATCAAGAATACAACATAAAATCTAAACATTCATCTCGGTATCATGCCTAGCCAATGGCCAGATAGATGCCTTCAATAAGACTTTGTCAAATATACTGAAAAAGATGGTGGATAAAGATAAGAAATCATGGCCTGATAAACTCTTCCAGGCTTTATGGGCTTATCATACTACCACCCGTACTACAACGTGGTCAACTCCATATTCACTCGTATATGGAACAGAAGCCATATTGCCCATTGAAGTTCAATTACCCTCGCTCAGAGAGGCCATTTGTGATCATTCATCTACATATGAGCAATCTCAAAAGTTATTGAATGAATTGGAACGGTTATATGGGAAAATATTGTGCATTTGGACCACTTGGAAGTCTATCAGAATTGAATAGCAGAAGATTTTAACAAAAAATTTCATCTTTGTTCATTCACTCAGGGAGAATTGGTATTAGTTCTCAGAACTCCAATGATACCAGGAAAGAAACCTCCCAAGCTTGAGCCAAAATGGGAAGTACCTTACTCAATACATAGGGTCTAATCCAATAGAGCTTATTCATTAATCTCAATGGATGGAGAACTCATCACTACTCCAACCAATGCCAGATTTTTGAATAAGTACTTTGTATAAACACAAAATATATCATCATTGGTCTAGTATGCCCTTAAACTACACCACCGTCCAGCAAGACATTAAACTGCATAACCAACGGTCCATGCATATGACCCTAAACTATTTTCACATACGTCCAACATGACGTTAAACTGTGTCCCCTTCATCGTCCTTGCTATATGACGTTAAACTATACAGCAATGGTCTATACATATAACCTTAAACTATTTGTACTTTTTCTTAACATGACGCTAAACTGTGACGTCCTAACTACATGACGCTAAACTATATAAAAGTCATTTACGTCTAGAAAGATGTTAAACTACATAACCAACAGTCCATGCATATGACCCTAAACTATTTTCAAGTCCCTTACGTCCAGCAAGACGCTAAACTACATCATCAACGGTCCATGCAAATGACCCTAAACAATTTGCACATACGTCCAACATGATGCTAAACTGTATCGTCCCTTTTTCGTCCAACATGATAATAAACTATGAAAAAGTCCATAATACGTCCAACATGACATTAAATGGTGTACTCTTTTGTCCTTACTGCATGACATTAAACTGCACAGTCCTCTTTTTTCCAACATGACATTAAACTGTGTTGTCCCCATCATCCTAACTACATGACGCTAAAATGTACAAAAATTATTTTGATACGTCCTACATGACATTAAACTGTACTTTGTACCTGCTACATGACACTAAACTGTGCATCACTTGTAGTCCTAACTGTAAGACTTTAAACTGCATAATCCCTTTATACGTCCTACATGACATTAAACTGTACTTTGTCCCTGATACATGACACTAAACTATGCATCACTTTTAGTCCTAACTACAGGACTTTAAACTGCATAATACTTTTATATGTCCTACATGAAATTAAACTATGTATCGTTAGGGTTATTGATACCTCTTGTTTCTCACACAGAGTATGACTCATGTGATCTTAGAGAAAACTTCAACCATAACACCCTCTCTAGGCCGCTAACCACACATAAGTCCCAACACCATTTTTTAGGTCGTTGTCCCCAAGAACAACTTGATCATTAATTCATTCTTTAATTGGACTACGTGGTCTTTGATCCTTTCCTTCTAGGCTGGGTACGTAGGCAACCTACCAAGGTTCAAGCCCAAAATCAATCTCTTCACATCAGTTCACCTCCATCTCATACGATGTTGATTCGTGAAACCGCCACTAGAATCAATATCTTTACATTGGTTCACTTTTGTCCTTTCTATATGACATTAAACTGTAAAACACTTTTTGTCCTATATGACAATAAAACTACAATATTCTTTGATACCCTCACCTAAGAGGGAACCATTATTTACATTGATTTTTCAATCATGTTTCTTTCCAAAGACTACGTGAATACATGGTAATGCCCAAATCTTTTATCTTGGGTTAGACCATCATTTCACTAAAGTCCCCTTTCAGCCTTCACATGTACGAACCAAATTTGTACAGAGGGTAGTTCGAGAACTACGTGGGCTTGATTCCCATACTTATGGGATACGTAGGATCGTTCGAGTGTCCCTCGAATCTAGCCCCAATCTTTGGGACTAACCCCAGATTCCACTTTCAGTCCCTTAGCTGAAAAGTCCCCATGAAAACACACACTGTGTATTTCTTATAATGGTCCAAGATCTATGACCCTAAACTAAGATCTCTAATCCTTTTGTCCCACATGACATTAAACTGTAGTTTAATAACTATGTATGGATTGATTCCTATCCTTATGTGATATGTAGTGAAGTCCAACATTTCAATTTAGGAGCCAGACACAACATGATTATGGTTAGCATTGATCTGTGTATTTATATATACATTGGACAATACCCATCTTTATGTGTCATAATCCTAATCATAAATATTTTCAGATCTTCATAACCCTTTTCTTGACTTTTAATCAAAAAAATGTTAAATTTCTAAGAGTTATTTTACCTGACTATGCAGTACGTACCCTTAGGCGGCCTTGCATAAACAGTCTCCATAACAGATTTGTCAGCCAAAAGATACTATTATTTGACTATGCAGCCAATGCCCTTAGGTGGCCCTGTATAATTCAACCCCCTAACGGGTTTGTTAAATATTGGTAACTTCATTCTTGGGAAGAAAGCTTCTTATTTCCTTATTTGTCTTAATAAAAATATGCAAGGATCCTTAAAAATAGCCATCCTTAACATACTTGTCCCATATCCTTTCTCATGATCTGAATGTATTCAAGTCTATGGTTTATATTCTCCTTCCCTATGTTTAGGTCAGACCTTCGTAGGAGTGACATTCATCCAGTTCTTCAATAATCTTGTTTGAAAATATATTCTCCATATTCATGTACCTCTTTCCATATAGAAAACTCTATACTTTGGAAAATTTGAATCTCCATAAACATTCATTGGCTTTTTAGCACTAGGAAAGTAAATTTCTTAGAGTTCTTTTGACTGACTATGCAGCACGTGCCTCTAGGCGTCCTTGCATAAACAGTCTACGTAACAGATTTGTTAGCCAAAAGATGTTATTTATTTGACTATGTAGCCAATGCCCTTAGGTGGCCCTGCATAATTTAACCCCCTAACAGGTTTGTTAAATAATGGTAACTTCATTCTTGGAAACTAATTCTTCTAATGCCTTTTAGCTCTTTTCATATCATTCCTTAGATTCAAATATTCTTAAGCCATAGTTTACATATTTTCCCTCATACTTGAGTGTGGTAATGTGTTTTTAGATAAAGTTTCATGAAATTGAGTCAATTATAATTCATTTGGTCAAAGCTATTTCAACCTTAAACATTAGCCTCTGTATGTCCGACGTGCATGACTTTAAACTACCCACAAAAGACAAAGGAAATCTAAATAAAAGTCAAGTTCCAGCTCACTAAACATAAATTTTTTATGATTTAGGTAATATTGAGCAATTAAAAGATTCAAAGATTGTAGGTTTATTTACATTAATCCTAGTAAAAATCAAACTATGCTTACTAGGCCCATTGGATTTGGTAAAATTTAAAGCAGGTAGTAGGAAAATAGGTGCACAAATGATTAATAGTGAAAAAGTTCTTTATTTGATGCACAATAATTAGAAGGACATCCAAAGATTAGAGTCTCTTCTCTTTTCCAGGAAATTTCAAAAGGCTGTCGACATAAGTCTTCAATTGATGAACCACATCCCAAGCTTCATCAGCAGCTACTCGAAGCTCATGAAATCGACCAACTTCACTCTTTTCAGCCTGATGGAGTGCTTTATTGGCATCCACAAAGGCTTTAATACCATTCGTTTGAGCTCCCTCCAATGAATTATTGAGTTGGTCAAGTTCCCCTTTAACAACATATAACTGTTGCTGAAGGTTCATCTTCTGAACAACATTATCTTTGATCTTATGCTTCAGCTTATTCTTCTTGGTAGCATAGTCAACCTCAGCTTGGGATACCACATCCTCAAATTCACCGATCTTGACTGACAGTTTCACCCTGGTATGATCTTCACGACACTTTCTCCTGCTCCCTCCTGAAGATGACTTGTTTCACCATGGTACGAATCTCTTGGTATCCAAAACCGCTAAGTCCTAGCATGAAGAACTGGGATAACAACTGGGAAATATTTAATGACAGCTCTTCTAAAGGCACCTTAGATATGATTTTCCATATGTTGTTCCATGCCTTGCGTCGTGAAAATCTGAGTGCCTTAATCACCTTTGGGTCTGATTCAACATCATCATCACAGGGGGCATGTAATCGGGGATTAATGCACTTAGGAAAGTGCCCTGTTTTTCTTCTTCCCCCTGACCTTGGTTGCTTCACCTTTTACTACTGTTTGGATAGAAGTTGAGACCTCACATCCAGTTCTAACCATTGAAGTTGATAGCCCTGTCTGATCAATTAAAAGTATGGTTAGTTTCATAGAATAATGGAAGTTGGCTGTCTATCTTGAAAACTTAATCCAATCATTACCTAACAGTAGATCAGTAGCTTGAGAATACTCCTCCCCATATTTCCCAGTTTCAAAAGGATTTTCAAGATGGGTCTCATGAGGGTTTACTAGGTTTAGCTCAACTTGAGCTAATGTTTCTGCAATGGTAGGGTTGACATCAATGTCCACACCCTCTTCAGGCATTGGCAGTTTAGCAGCTTCTATGGATGGAACTGCATATTATTTTCAGTCATGATTTGAAGTGTAAATTATAAGAAAATTTACTGGGCGAAGGATAACACTCACTCCCAAGGTCTTCTAAATCACATGATAACTTAGCATGATCATAAAATTCTTCTAAAGACATGCTACGATTCATCATTACATCCAATTATATTTCAGAATACTGGTTAGTCTCACCAGTGGGATCATTTGATGTGTCCTCTTGGATATCCTCATTCTGCGGCCCCTGACCCTGGATAGCTTCTTCAGGAAGGATGTAAAATTCAGTTGCTGCGGCTGCCAATGATTCTAGTGCAGGTTCTTCTCTACTTGTAGCAGCATCAGGAGCAGTACTGGGAAGAGATGTTGGATCCTTTTCAGAAGCATCCAAGTCATCCTGAATTTGTATTTTTTCCACAGCACCCTCCGTGGTCCTTAAGGGAGGATCAGTCCTTTCCCTCTGAGGGGAAATTGAATAAGCCCCTGCAATTCCAAGGAAAGTGAGCAATATTTTTCATGGTTTAAAATTCATTATTATCCGAAGGACTTACCACTACTAATAAATCATTTAGCGGTGGACTTCCTCCTTCATCGCCTTTGTCCTTTTGGATTTTTAGGAGTATCAGAAGTCTCCCTTATTGGTACTTGAATTAGAGAATGTAAGGCTATGTACAACACCTCATTCATGGCTTGCTGGCCTGGAGATATCTCACCCGGTTCATGAGGAGAATCAACAGCAGCCCCGATGGAAGTAACACCAGGGCTATACGGTGGCGAAGGAACCTCAGTTCCTTTCTTTGCAAGCTGCAAGATGAAGAAAATAACTTCCTTAAGTAACAAAGATTTGACTGGAATCAATTTGCAAAGCAAATAAGAAAAGAAAACTTACATCTTTAGGAGCCACATAATCATGCCACTCCTCATCTCCAGAACCACCAGCCCCCTTAGTGGCGGCACGATCAATCATTTCCTTCACCCGCCTGGTGACAGGAACAGACTCATCAGTGGCATATATGAGCATTTCTAGCTCTCTGATGTAATCCCGCACTTCATTGGGGTTATCCTCATATTGGATATCTGTAGAAGCTAGAAGATTCCCTATTCCAGGAAGTTGTAAGCCCTCACAAAAATCCAGCCAGGCGGTCTCCGTACCATAGTATAAACTCTGCCATGTCTTGACAACCTCTGGTCTTAGATATGAAAGCTGCGAGGAAGGTCCTACAATCTTTGACTTCAATTTCTTCCTAGCTCCTGCAAATGCAGATAAAGAATAAGAAAATAAGACTTATTGCTTTATAAAGTTATAGTGATTAAATTACCATAATGAAGTAACTCACCAGGAGTTGATGGAGTAGGTCTCTTGATTCTAACCGGAGGATTATATCAGGCACGAGACCGCTTTTCCAGTTGTTGTGCCCCATAATCCCCATCATGGGAATCCAGTGAATCAATCCTAGAGGAGTAATCTGGCAAATCAGCTTCAGGTGAGGAAACATCACCTCTATGAGGAAGGGTTTCCTTCTCTACAGTTCTCTTCCTTTCCCCCACCTGATAAACTGAGTGATTTAGCACCCCTTTGGGGTATGAAGCTATCCAGTGCTTGGTATACCAAGTAGTTAGTTTATGTGCCACTTTTTCAACTGGTAGATCAAATATCGCCCCAGTCTTCTCCCTTGACGTCAGCAACCATAGTTTCCAAGCAACCATCAGATGATGCTCTAACCTGACATGTACTGGGAGAGATACAACAATATTTTACAAACACTTTGTAGACGCCGGAATAGTCCGTTGTTCCCAAACGAAGCTCCGGATGCGGAAAGCGAAGTGATATTTGGAGTCAGAGGCACGTTCCGGAGGGCCCGGAGGACTTGCGCGAAATTTCAGAGGCTCGCGCGCAAAGTTGACCCGCGGCGCGCAATCCTCCCGGGATGCGCGCAATGCGCCGGTTCGGCGCGCTATTTTGCGCGCCCGCGGCCTGCGCGGTGCCTTTGCGCGCTGGGTCCTGATTCCGCGCCCGCGAAGCGAATTGCGCGCCCGAGACCGGATTCCGCGCCCGGGGTTGCCTATAAATATAAGGCGACCCCCGACGTTTTGAAGGTTGCCAGAATCCGAAGCGTCGCTCGTTCGCGCAATCCAACCCCTTCCGCGCGCAATGCCGATCTTCAGGTAACCTCCTTTCTTTCGCGCAATAGAGCCTTGGGGTCCGCCTTCGCGCGCAATCCCCTTGGCTCATTTACATTGAATAAATTTCAAACCCGAAGGTCTTTGCGCGCAAAAGAAGCCTCTTGCGCGCAATTGCCCCCGGGTGCGCGCAATCCAACCCGATTGCGTGCACCCCCCATCTTCAAAGTGGCCATTCGTTAGAGAATGAGCCGTTGCCCCCGCGCGCTACCCGAAGCCCGGTGCGCGCAATCCCAATCATTTGCGCGCGAAGCGCTGGCCCAATTGCGCGCCAGCCTGCCATTTTGCGCGCCGGCCCGCGGTTTTGCGCGCAAAGCTCCTCTTTTGCGCGCAATCCGCCAGGGTCGCCTCCCTTGACCCCCTGAGGGTACCCGCCTGCGTGTCGCCCGATGATCCTCATCCTGGGTGCCCGAACCGTGCGCTGTCTTCCCGTGCAGCCTTCCAGGCTCGTGCGAAGTGACACGGACCCATCGGCGGCAATCATTCGTCCAGCATGACGTTAAACTGCATATTCGTCCTGCATGACGTTAAACTGCACAACGTCCAGCATGACGTTAAACTGCATATATGTCCAGCATGACGTTAAACTGCGCATTCGTCCCGCATGACATTAAACTTCCCATACGTCCAGCATGACGTTAAACTGCACATCCGTCCAAGCTGCACGACGCTAAACTGCCTAGCCCCCATCGTCCGCGCTGCAAGACGTTAAACTGCCAAGTGTTTCGTCCTCAACACACGACGTTAAACTGTACTTCGTCCGGCAAGACGTTAAACCGTCCGCTTCGTCCTCAACACACGACGTTAAACTGTACTTCGTCTGGCAAGACGCTAAACCGTCCGCATCATTCGATCCTGTGCTCTGCACGCGGGGTCTCCCCCGGTTTGGACGTGGCCCCCACCCGCTCGTCTCTGCAGGGATGTCGGGATTGTCCCGCTTTTGGGACGATTTAATGGGAGTGGCTTTTCCCTGCGGGGGCAGGGTATTACAAACCCCTAGTTTCTCGTGGGAGGCTGCACATGTGTATCTCCATTGCGCCTCCCCACTGCCGAAGCCAGTAGAGGGTGTGACTGGGATCGAGGTGTCTTCTGCTTTCGGTCCAAAGTCCCTTCCAACTGAGTTTTGCCGCATCCGGGCTTCCTCAAGTGCGTAAGTCCTGACAGAATGAACTACGTGGACTTTGATCCCTGTCTTCTAAACAGGGTACGTAGGAAGCCTTCTTGAGGTCCAAGCCCGCCACCTGGTCGTCCCGGTCGTATTCACGTCGGTTCGTCCATCAGTGGACCCCTCCAGGGTTCACGCTTGCGTCGATTCACTTATGAATCCGCCCCTGTGGGAGACTGCCCGTGTGTATCTCCACTGTGCCTCCCCATAGCCCCTTTTTCCATTTATCGTCCAGCATGACGTGAAACTGTGATCCACCCGGCCATTCCATCCCCCTCTGTGCGAGGTGGTTCGGTTCAATCCTCCGCCCGGCGGCCTCGACCCCTTCGTGAGTCGGCTTGCCGACGTCCAGCATGACGTTAAACTGCATACCCGAACTACGTTGACTTTGATCCGTGCTAAGGCGCGGTACGTAGGAAGCCTCTACGGGGTCCAAGCTCTTCACTCCATCATCCATCCTGATCCTTACCCGGGCCGCCACATCCCAGTGGGGTCATGCCACTTCACTCCACCCCATATCACTTGGGAAGCCGCCCATGCGCTGGCCCCAGCGTCGGAGGTTCCCCGCAAGGGGTTCTGTCATCTGATCCACTTTTCGTGTTGATCAGTCTGATGCCGTCCCCGCTGGACGTTAAACTCGCGGCATACCCCGTGTTAAACATGGGAAGCTGAGGAAAACCTCAGGGGACACAGTTCCCCGCACCCCGTGCGGGATGCCTCAGGCCATCATGCCTTCGAGAAGCCCTATTAGGGAAGGAAGACAGACGTGCAGAACCGCAGTGTTACGACACGCCCCCAGCACCCAGAGCCACCCGGCCTTCTCACCGCAGGTTGCTGCCCCGCCCAGACTCCTTAGAGCGTCCGGGCGGAAGCAGCGTAATTAACCGGTGTCCATGAAGATATGGTGCCGGGAACGAGATTCACGAACATTCTTAAGTCTATGAGGGAGACACGGATTAGGCGACGAGTTCCGAGAAGACGTCCAAGGAAGGAGGAGCCGACATCCCATCATCCCGGTTTCGATCAAGGAGCAGACGCCCCTGAATAAGGGACGAATGCCGCCCGCCCTTGTAAAGCGGGACTGCGGGACCACATGCCGCGCGCCCATCCCCTCGGGTTGACGGGTGCACGCGCGAACGCGTCCTGGCGGAACAGCGTAACCCGACGCACATCCGCACCGAAACAGAAAAATGGTGAACCCGACGTGAATCTCTTCTCCTCGATATGAAGACCGATGGCTTTCAGAGGTGTTGGAAGACCGGCGTGTTGCCCGGCCAAGCATTCAGTCTTACCCGCCAGGGGCTGGGGAAGGGACATCGGGCACTCCGTCTCGCAACGTCGAGGGCCTGGGTTCCCCCCACGGAAGGCGTCGTGGCGCTAATGGTCGGTTGTCGATTCCTTTTTCCTGTCAGTGTTAATGGGTTCTTCCCCCTGCTTTCAGAAATCAGGTCGCCCGATCCAGTGCCCGATCGCCACCCGCCCACTGGCGCAGGGGTAGGGGAAACACCGACGCGGCTACTCCGCGCGGTCCCGCCCGTTCCATAGCCGTCCCAGCAGCCGCAATTGCGGGACGACCACGCCCTCTCTCCCCCTCGGAGGTCATCCAGAGAAGGGTGATCAACACCCTGGTGCGGAGATATGAGGAAGAGGGAGTCATCCCCACCCGGGACATGGCTCGCCTAGACCTTGAGGAGGCTGCACCTCGCCACCACCGCCGTCCCCGAGGGCCGCGCAGGGAGGCACCGCTGCCTACCTCAACGTCCAATCGCTTCAGGAGTTTATCCCCGGAGCGCTCTGACAGTTCCCTTCCCTATGCGGATGAGGTGGAAGATGTCCGGGATCACCCTATCCGGGATTCGCTCCAGGGGTCCACGGTAAGGGCTCCCTCCAGGCCACGGCGACACCGCCGCCAGGCCTCTCAAGTCGAAGAGCGGACTCTCTACCTGCCCGCGCCGCTCATCCCGACTCGTTTGTCTCGACGCCAACGTCGGGCACGAGCGGAAGAGGATGCCCACCTTGGGGCTCTAGCAACAGCGGCCGCATTGGCCCAAGCCACTGCTGGCTCTAGTCGCCAGGCCTCTGCGCATCCTGAGCAGGGGAACTCCTATGCCCGACCTGGATCGAGGCCCCGACCGCCCCAAAGGCAGGTTGGGTCGACTCTCCCGGTTGCTGGCACTGGCAGTAGCCACTGCGGACCACCTCGCGGTAGCGCTATTCACCGGCAGGATCTACTCTGTGTGGCCGATCCAGGAGGCATGGGTTATCCCACCTTTCGATCCCGGCCCGGAGTCCTGCCCGAAATCATCTCTCCCCGCGTCCCCTTTGATATCTGTCCCGGTGCCCCTCGCACCTTGGTTCCCAGTCCTCTTGGCCCCAGCACCAGTGCGGCCGGAGGACGCCAGGACAGAGATCAGCCCTGCCCCGAAGAACCACCCAGGGGCAGGAAGGCAAGGCGTCGACGCCGAGGGAAGAATGTTACGGAATTCCGGACAGAGATCCGACCGGTTTGCTTCTCTGACTCAGAGGCGGAGTACGATTCGGCGACAGAGCCCCTTCCCCAATCCCGCCAGTCAAGGGAAGGGGTAGGAATGCGGCACGTCAGCCTCGTGCTCCCCGAGAGCGAGATCGATGTGATCCCCGCTTCTCTTCGAAGGTATATCCGGAGTAACA
Organism: Viscum album; assembly: GCA_963277665.1. NCBI lineage: Eukaryota > Viridiplantae > Streptophyta > Magnoliopsida > Santalales > Viscaceae > Viscum > Viscum album. Next base: position 46,383 of record CAUJRU010001328.1, on the reverse strand, counting down.
AGGGCCTGGTAGACCCCCAAGGATCAAGCTTGCGGTTGGTACCGGCCCCTCCGGAAGTGCCTTCCGTCTCGGTCGGAGAAACCGGAGACTTTTTCTGGGGACCGACGGTCGAACCACGATCTGGTGCACCCTCGGCGAGCACCGATGCTACGGCAGGATGTTCGCTCGCCGGCCTGTCCTATCGTTATGTGGTAGCCAGGGTACCGCCACCCTCAGAGGGCGGCCCGGGATATGGAGGCCAATCGGCCTGTTCGCCGTATTCACCGCCGGCCAGCCCGTCAGCCCGGCGGCCCGCCTCAGCACCACTGCCGGTTCCCCGTCCGTTCCCAGCCATTGAAGAGGACCAAGGAGATCTGGGTCCCGAGTTTGAGTCGTGGAGCTTCTGGACCGTCCTTGCAGAGGGCCACTTCCCTGAGAAGTTTTGGCCAGTCGCAGGACCGGGCTTTGATGCACCCGAATCGCTCACCCCGGATGAGTTCGAATGCTTCCGCCGAACTCTCCGGGAGACTCGCTCCTGTCTTCACCGCCTACAAATGCCATACCCCGGGAGTCAAGCGCACCTGGAGGATATTGGTGAGCAGTGCCGTCAAATTGACCTGGCCATGCTCCCCGCGGTTCGGCACCCCGGGTCATTTGGGCACCACGAGGCCCTCCAACAACGATGCGTTGAGTGTTTTCAAGTACTCCGCAAAGTTATCGAGGAAGCCACTCCCCACGTGTATATCCGTGGATGGGGTCAGTACGCTGCCCTACGCTTCAGTGTGATTCGCCGACAGCCCGATTCGCTGGGTGGCCCTGAGGGTATATCCCCAGGGACAGAAACAGTCAATATGGCTGACCTGTCGGGAGAGGGGAATGACTTGGAACTTCTCGACGGGGGCTTCCCCCCCGAAGACAAGCCGTCGTCAGATCCATCGGTGAGAGTTACTCGTCATCAGAGGAACCTCCTGGGTCTCCCCGCACCCACTGAAGCACTGACGTTAAGCCGAAACGTCAGCAAAGGAAAAGAGCACAGTGAGGCTATAAAGCCCGCCGACCCATCTGCCTCCATGCAGAGGGCAGAGGAGGATCCCGAGAAGTCTACGCTACGTCAGCAGCTCGCCGAAAAGAAGAAGCTGGTTGACCAGCTCCTCGCCGAGCGCGCTGCAGAACGGCGGCCTGACTACGGTGATCCCAGGCCAGGACAGCAGGGACCGGAACAACCGCTCCTCGATGAGACTCTCCCGGGCAACCGTGATTACGCAGTGTTCGCCGACAGGAGAGAGGCCATTGCCTATGGCAAGAGGGCGCGGTATGTTTCGCCACACCCTCCCGAGCGGCGTGACTACCTAAGAGATCCCGCTCGGATTCCTCCCGCTGCCCCAAGGGCCGCTCCGCCCGCCATCCCACGAGCTGCCGAGTTCGACGACCCGGTCGACGACCCGATTGAAGGGCCATGCAATGCACTCGTGGTTAGAGATCCTCGCCAGGACTGGAACCCATGTCCGGACGATCCGATGGCGGCACTCATTGCCCGCTTGGAGGCCTTGGAGACTCGGCAGGTGGCGATCCCACCGGACGGCAAGCCCTACCCAGCATGGGTGGATGACATGCCGGCGCCTCCGGGATTCGGGAATCCCACTTTCGCTCCCTTCAACGGGACTGGAGATCCGCCACAGCATTTAGCCCACTTCAACTCGAGGTGCGGGCCTATGTTGGGGACTCCGGTGCAGCAAGAGGCCGCTAAGCTTCGCTGCTTTGTTCAGAAACTGGAAGGGCCAGCATTTGTCTGGTACAGCCAGCTCCCCGTCGGGTCGGTAACCAGCTGGGAGGACCTCCGTAGACAGTTCCTCTACCAGTTCAGTTCCACGACTCGGAAGACAAGTATCGCAGACCTCTTCAAGTGCAAGCAGAGGCCTGATGAGCGAGTCGCGGACTTCGTCGCCCGATGGAAGGGTCTCACGTATTCCCTTGACATGCCATTGACTCAGGAGCAGTTGCTGACAATGTGCGTCGGGAACGTTAAGACCGAGCTGGTCCCTTCCCTGATCACTCAAAATTACCCCGGAGGGTTCAGGGACTTCTCAGACAAAGCTCAACGTCTTGAGGAAGCCCTGCAACAGGCCAGCCAGGCACACCCGCTGCCTCCTATGATTCCTGCAAGGAGAGTCAGCAGGGCTGAGCCCGCTGCTGTTGCCCAGATAGAGGCCCCCAGGCCATTGGAGCTGCTGCCGGTGAGGCCAGCTCCACAGCCTCACAGGAACCCACCTCCACGGGCTCAGTTCCCGGCCCAGCAGCGGCAGCCTCAGAACCGGCCGGCCCCTCCGCGTAATGTACCGCCGCAACCCAGGCGAGATAATCAGGGTCCACCTCCTCGGCCGGCCCCTCCAGCCCCTCGTCAAGACCACGCTCCCAGGGGCCCGCGACACCTGACTTACTCATTCCACGAGGATCAGGTCCCCGGTTATTTCCGGAGCGCCCTGGAGCAGAGAATTGTGCGACTGCCTGAGTGTTGGAAGCCAGAGGAGGCACATCTTACGAATAACCCCCGCTACTGCCCCTACCATCGGGCCCTGGGGCACACCATCCAGCGGTGCTATGTGTTTAAGGATTGGCTCCAAGACCAGATTAACAACAATGTAATCAGGTTGGGCCCAGCTCCAGCACAAGTGGCGGGCGTGTTCGTGGGATCAGATGACGATAGTGGCAACGAGGACGAATGGCAGCTGGTCTCCAACCGCGGGTCCCAGAAGTATAATAACTGGATGGCCCGCAAGACGACCATTCGCGCCCATGGAATCATCCGTGCGCGCTTGAATCAGCCTGAGCCCCCAGAATCTGCGGGTGCTGCTTCGGCATCGTCGTCCCAGCCTGCCTCTTCCAAGAGGAGCAAACGGCGGCAGCGCAAGAAGGAAGAGCGCGCCCCGACGGTTCCGCCACTATCCCGCACTCTCGGCGATTTCATGCCCCCGGAGATGGGGGTCCCTCCTCGGATCCGCCCGGTGATGGATGATTCGTCCGATGACGGTATTGGGTACACTTCGGTTAACACCGTCGAGCTGGTAAATCCCTTTTCGGTTCCCGACGTTGAAGAACACCAGGTGGACCTCCCTAGTGTCCCCGGTCGTCGCCGCCGTCGGAAGAACCGCAGCAGCAGGAGTCGCCGGGGCACAGCCGCTGGTGCCTCCAGCCAGGCCGTGCACGCCACCGAGACTAGGCAGCAGGCTCAAAACCGAGCGCAACGTGCGCCGCCCCCCCATTCGGGGATGACGGATTCGCCTCCGCCGCTGTTTGTGGTGTGGGACCAGGCAGAACCGCCTCAGCCGCGTCACGACCAGCTCCGCCCTGCCACGGGTCCATCCCGGCATCCTGACCCCAGTACGGTGACCATTTCCCGGACTGCAGCCAGTGAACGGCGAGATGCGCCAAGTACCAGTCGGCCGCCGATCCAACCGGTAAGGCCCGTCATGCTTCCAACCGCAGAGCAACCTCCTGCAACCAGGGGCTCGCGCTTGGCCAAAAAGTATGATGTCCTGAAGCACTTGGCCGACATCCCAGCAAGGCTCTCCATCCTTGAGGCTCTGCGCATGTCATCTGAGATGCGCGAGGCACTCGCTGAAGCCCTGAAAAGCCCCCTCCAGTTTGAGACAGAGGTTGCGGCTGCAGAGGCCTTTCACGCCGAAACGATCGAGGACGCCGAATGTCAGGCAGTTATCTCGTTCTCTGGTAAGGATGAAGACCCTCCTATACAGGGACACATTCATCCGCTGTATGTCACTGGCCAGTTCAATGGCCTTGAAGTCCGGCGTTGTCTTGTCGACACGGGGTCCGGGATTAACCTGATTCCAACTCGGACGCTCCGGAGATTGGGGTTGTCTGAGGATGACTTGATTCCCTCCGACCTCAGGATCCAGGGGTACGATCGCACCGAGCAAACCCCGGTCGGCAAGATACGTTTGAAGACCCAGTTCGGTGACTTGGTTGCCAACACCGAATTCATGGTGGTCTCTCAGGACACTGCGTACAATGCATTGATGGGCAGGCCATGGCTCCATCTTCACGCGGCGGTTCCCTCGTCATACCACCAATGCCTCAAATACTCCCTTAATGGCCGAGTAGGCGTGCTTCAAGGAGATGCCTCTCCTTTTGCCTCGTGTGAAGCCCGCTATCTGGACGCGGACTATTACAAGAGCAAGGATAAGCAGATCCTGGCAGGTGAGGTTGAGCCTATCGCTGTTGCAAGTGATCCCTGGGCAAGTCTGGATGATGCTTACGTCCTCCCGATTCAACGATTGGACGTGGCCATGGTCTCAACGGCCCGCGAGTCTCCTAATGAGATGACCGCGACCGCCCGCGCCAGCACCAGTGGCCCAGCAGGATCTGGTAGCCCCAATGCAGTTTCCAATGCAGTCTCTCCCGTGGACGATCCCTCCCCGAGTGGAGAGGACGTGGAAGATGCACCCTCAGCCTTTGAGGAGGGCGTCCCCGCCACGGTCGATAAGTTAATACAGGTGAACCTTGGAACCGAGGCCGATCCAAGACCCACATTGGTTAGTGCCGCCATGCCCTCTGAGGAGCGGCAGCAGTACGTGGACTTTCTCAGGCAGCACCGTGATGTGTTCGCTTGGGGCTATGACGAGATGCCGGGGCTAGATCCTCAGGTAGCCGTCCACCGCCTTGGTCTCCCGGCGAACCATCGCGGGTTCAAGCAGCCTCCCAGGAAGATGCACCCATCCCACGGTGCCATGGTTGAGGCCGAAGTTGACAAGCTTATCAAAGCCAACTTCGTGAGGGAAGTTCAGTACCCCAAATGGCTGGCCAACATTGTGCCGGTCAGGAAGAAGAACGAGCAGATTAGAGTCTGCATCGACTTCCGCGATCTCAACTGCCACTGTCCGAAGGATGATTTTCCCCTTCCAGTGACAGAGCTGTTGATTGATGCCACGGCAGGGTTCCAAGCCCTCTCCTTCATGGATGGATACTCCGGATAAAACCAAATTCAGATGGCCCCTGAGGATGAGGAGTTCACTGCCTTCAGGGCCCCCCAAGGTACCTTTTGCTACCGGGTCATGCCCTTCGACCTGAAGAATGCAGGTGCCACCTATCAACGGGCGATGCACCGCATATTCAAGCCAATCCTCGGCACACTGGTGGAATGCTACGTCGACGACTTGGTGGTCAAATCGCACCAGCGTCAGGACCATCTCAAAGATCTTGAGAAAGTGTTCAGCTTCCTCCGGTCTCGCTGCCTGAAGATGAACCCGTTGAAGTGTGCCTTTGGGGTCACCTCCAGAAAGTTCCTTGGATTTGTGGTAAGATACCGGGGTATTGAGATCGACCCAGAGAAAATCAGGGCGATTAGCCAGATGCCTCCCCCAGGTACCGTCCGGGAACTACAAGGGTTCCAAGGCCACTTAGCCTATATACGCCGATTCATCGCGAATCTGGCCGGCAAGTGTAAGCCCTTTTCTCGGCTCATGAAGAAAGGTGCCACCTATGTATGGGATAAAGAGTGTCAGACCGCTTTCGAGGAAATCAAGCAGTACCTGCTTCAACCTCCGGTCCTGATGCCGCCCGTATCCGGAAAGCCGCTGGTCCTTTATGTGACCGCCCTGGAACGGTCCCTGGGTGCCCTTCTCGCCCAGAAGAACAACGAGGGAACAGAGAATAGCCTCTATTACCTCAGTCGCATGCTCCTCGATGCGGAAGTTAGGTATTCCCCCATCGAGAAGAGCTGCCTGGCGCTCGTATTTGCCGTACAGAAATTACGGCACTACTTGCAGCACCATGAGGTACAGTTGGTTTCTCGGGTAGACCCGTTGAAATATATCCTGAGCCAACCTATGTTGACTGGCCGTCTAGCACGGTGGGCTGTAGTTCTCCAGCAGTTCGACATCAGGTATGTGTCTCAGAAGGCCATCAAAGGGCAAGCTTTGGCAGACTTTCTGGCAGCTCACCCGACCTCCGCGGATCAGCCGCTGGATCTAGGCTTTCCTGATGAGACCATTCTCTCGGTTGATCGAGCCGATCCATGCTGGCAGATGCACTTTGACGGTGCCTCCCGGAGCCCCACCAGTAGAAGACTCGATAATCCTAAGCTCAACAGAGTGGGCTTGGGCATCGTCTTCATTACCCCGGAGTGAGCCATGCTGCCATACTCTTTCCTGTTGTCAGAGGGCTGTACCAACAATGAGGCGGAATACCATGCCCTCATCACCGGCCTCGAGTTGGCTCTCGAGATCGACGTGCCCCGTCTGTGCGTGAAAGGGGACTCCGAGCTGGTCGTTAAGCAGATCAATGGCGACTATGTTGTCAGGAAGCCGGAACTTGTGCCATTGTTGGAGTGCACCCTCCTTCTGATGGCCCGGTTCCCTTCTCGGCCAGAAATTGTCCATATTCCCCGGTCGCAGAACGGTCGAGCAGATGCTTTGGCCAGCCTCGCTGCGTCACTTGCGGAGCCTGAACAGGACAACCTGATAGTCCACGTGACGCGCCGTAGGCTCATCGCTCCCGTTATCCCGGAAGAAGATCGCGGCCCGTTGGTAAGTAACCTCACCACGGTTGCCCCTATGCCCGGAGCCCCGAGTACCCCAGATATGACAGTCGGATCAGCCCCTGATTGGAGGACGCCTTTGGTCGAGTACCTCTAACATGGCATTCTTCCATCGGATCGGGCCGAGCGCGAGCGAGTTCGACGCCGCGCATCGCAGTTCGTCCTCCAGAGCAGTCCCGGCCTGGAGCAGATCCTCTACAAACGCGGATTTGATGGTGTTCTCCTCCGTTGCCTTCAGGGAGTTGAGATCCCACGAGTCATGCAAGAGGTTCATGCTGGTTCATGTGGCGCCCACCAGACTGGGCCGAAGCTGTCCCACCAGATTCGGAGGTTGGGATACTTCTGGCCCTCTATGATCCATGACTGCATCGAGTATGCCAGGAGGTGCCATGCGTGCCAGGTTCATGCGAACTTTGTGCATCGGCCACCGGAGCCTCTCCATACCACTAGGTATTCCTGGCCCTTTGCAGTATGGGGTCTGGACGTTGTGGGACCTTACCCACCGGCGACAGCTCGCCAGTGCCGGTTCATTCTGACCGCCACGGACTTCTTCTCCAAATGGGCAGAAGCGATTCCGCTCAGAGAGGTCAAATCCTGTTCGATCGCTGACTTCGTGACCTCCAACATCATCTATCGATTTGGAGTGCCTCACGCTATCCTCACGGATAACGGAACTAATTTCCGAGCAGCCGAGTTGAAGAAGTTGTACGCCAAGTATAACATTCGCTCGAACCATACATCTCGCTATCATGCGCAGGCGAATGGACAGATCGAGGCGTTTAACAAAACCCTCTCTAACATTCTGCAAAATATGGTTGGTCAGAACAAGAAGAGTTGGCCGGACAAGCTCCCCAACGCCCTCTGGGCTTATCGGACGACGACTCGCAATTCCACCCAGATGACCCCTTATTCCCTGGTGTATGGAGCTGAGGCCGTCCTGCCCATCGAGATCCAGTTACCGTCCTTGCGCACTGCAGTCTACGACCAGCAAGCGCCGGACAGAGTTGCTGAAGCCCGTCTAGTCGAGTTGGAAGCACTGGATGAGAATAGGCTTCGCGCTTTGCACAACTTGGAGAGGCATCAAAGCAGAATGGATCGAGCTTTCAATAAGAAGGTTCGCCTCCGCTCCTTCCTTCAGGGTGATCTAGTGCTAGCCCTAAGAGCGCCGATGATCCCCGGCAGGAAGCCGCCCAAGTTGGAGCCCAAGTGGGAGGGACCTTTTGTTGTCCACAAGGTCTATCCCAATGGCGCGTACTCCCTAGCGACTATGGATGGTGAGCGTGTCACTCCTCCCACCAACGCTAGGTTCCTCAAGCAGTACTTTGTCTGAGTGTGCCCACGTCCTGCATGACGTTAAACTGCATTCGTCCGAGCTACAAGACGTTAAACTGTTCAGCATTCGTCCGCGCTGCAAGACGTTAAACTGCCAAGTGCTACATCCTGCACGACGTTAAACTGCATTCGTCCAGGCTACAAGACGTTAAACTATTCAGCATTCGTCCGCGCTGCAAGACGTTAAACTGCCAAGTGCCTCATCCTGCATGACGCTAAACTGCACTACGTCCAAGCTGCACGACGTTAAACTGCCCAGCGTATCGTCCTGCATGACGTTAAACTGCTCCTCAAGAACTACGTGCGGCTTGATTCCCATCCTTATGGGATACGTAGGACCGCCTGAACATTCATGTTTCAGGCCCAGCCCCATCCTTTGGGAATTTCCATCCCACCTCGGGCCCTTGGCCCAGTTGCCTCCGGGTGTGCGGCGTATGGTGTGAACGCGGGGCTATGCCCTCATTCACGTCGGTTTGTTCGCCACGCTGTACGCCCCCCACGTTTGGGGATGCCTTCTGCTCCCCCCTTCTTTTCTCGTCCTGCATGACGTTAAACTGCACTTCAAGAACTACGTACGGCTTGATTCCCATCCTTATGGGATACGTAGGACCGCCTGGACATTCATGTTTCAGGCCCAGCCCCATTTCCCGGGAATCTCTATCCCGCGTCGGGCCTCTGGCCCAAGTTCCCCTCCTTTTTGTGCGAGGCGTATCGCGTGAGCGGGGGATTATGTCCTCATTCGCGTTGGTCTACTGGCCGCGCCGTACGCCTCCCCCCGTGTGTGGGACTACCTCACACCCCTCATCGTCCTGCATGACGTTAAACTGCCTCTCAAGAACTACGTGCGGCTTGATTCCCATCCTTATGGGATACGTAGGACCGCCTGGACGCTTGTGTTTCAGGTCCAGCCCCGTCCCTTGGTTGATCACGGGGATCTGCCCTCTTTTGGTTGCTCTCAGGGTGAATCCTCCGACCCTTTCCGGTGATCTGTTAACATGTTTTGGGTACTTCGGTCTATGACTCGTAGTGTCAGATTCAACCCCGACAAGTCCTGTGTTCCTTGTCAGGCCTCGCGCTTCCTCTTGTTCGAGCCTTCACTCAAAGGGATCCTCGTTAGCGGTTTGGGTACGATGCCTCAGTGCTCTCCTACCGCTCCGGGTCGATTTACCGGCGGGTCTTGGGCCGCAAATCGATATGAATCCTGCGATTGAGCGGTCGATGCTCGTTTGCTTGCCCCGTCTTAGGATGACGCGATCGGATGTTGTGTTGCGAATGCGTCAGCAACATCCTCGATCGCCATGTCAGCTCTTTCAGGCTCTGAACATTGGTTGCGCAGTCCTCATCACACTCCGCCTTTATGCGTTGTAGTGGAATCTCGACACTCTTTTCATGCTGACCTTCAGTACACCTCTACACGTTAGGCAGACCAACCAAGGTAATGATGTCGTTCGAGGCTCCCATGATCTGAGCACCAAGGATATATGCGGATATCCTCCCTAAGGGCCATGCGTAGCTGGACCCTCATCCCCATAAGGAGGAAGGAGTCGCCCGAACAATCGCGTTCTGGGCCCAGTATATCTGGAGGCTAGCATCTCTGCCCCTCGGGTGATGGACATACGCAGGCCCCTATCCCAAGACTCTTCTCCTTGAATCGTGCGTGACCGCAAGGCCGGGTATGCTCCCACCTCCGCTGTGTCCGCCGTACCGCGATAAGAGGATTCCTCCATGGTCCGAACCACACGACCTTAAACTGTGTTGTCTGGTCCTACCACACGACCGTAAACTGTGATCGTCTTGGCCGCCCGACGAGAAACGACACTGCATCGTGATGTTCCCCTCAGGGGGCACTCATGTTGGGCGCTGGTTAATAACCACGCCATTCATCAATGCCTTCCGTGGCTTGATTATTGTGGCGACGCCAGAGATTTCTCAATCACAGGCATGTCGCCGCACAAAGAAAAACCATTCATCTTTAAGGACAAACAAGAAATATCAAATGCCGCTCCTTCTGTGTGCGAGGGTCAGACCCGCACTCTTCCCCGCGCTGGTGCCCGATTGTGTTGCGCCGCGCTTCGATAACTACGTGCGGCTTGATTCCCATTCTTATGGGATACGTAGGAACGCCCGGATGTGTGAAACTTCGGGTCCAGCCCCCCACCTCTTAGAGATTCCCCCTTCTCTGGGGAATCCGCCGCCTTCAGGTCACCCTCAAGGCGTGTTCCCCAACCCCTTGCAGTGGTCCACCGGTGTCAAGAGTACTCTGGTTTATTTCCAGGAGGGTCAGGATCCGCTTGGTCAGGTTTCCTCCGCTTTTCAGGCTTCGTGCTCCCTTTCATTCGGACCCATCGTCCACGCCCTGGGTGGAGCCCCCGTGAACGGTTCGGACACAATGCCTCAGTTCTCTCCCACCGACTCGGGCCGGTACCCCCAATGGCCTCGGGCAGCAAATCGATATGAATCCTGTGATTGAGCGGTCGGTGCTCGTTTTCTGCCTCATTCCACCAACGGTTAGTGCGATATTGATGCTGCTTTTCCTCCACGGTCGGCAGTACTCCCATATCGTTACTCCGATGCCCCCAGTCCTTGAGTGAATGGCCGCATGATTCACATTTTCCACCTCCCATTCCGGCCAGGCGAAACCTCGACACTCTTGACACTATCCCTCAGTGCATCTTCGCATACCCAGGGGATGGGACCACGATGCGGGGTACTTTGAGGTCCTTATGGTCCGAGCTCTAAGACCTTAAACTAAGATCTACCCTTATGGTCCGAGCTCTAAGACCTTAAACTAAGATCTCTCCTTATGGTCTGAGCTCTAAGACCTTAAACTAAGATCCACCCTTATGGTCCGAGCTCTAAGACCTTAAACTAAGATCTCTCCTTATGGTCCGAGCTCTAAGACCTTAAACTAAGATCTAGCCCTTATGGTCCGAGTTCTAAGACCCTAAGCTAAGATCTACCCCTTATGGTCCGAGCTATAAGACCTTAAACTAAGATCTACCCTTATGGTCCGAGCTCTAAGACCTTAAACTAAGATCTCCCCCAAACGGAATTCTACGTCCTGCATGACGTTAAACTGCACTCTCAGAACTACGTGTGGCTTGATCTCCAGCCTGATGGAGTACGTAGGAACGCCCGGGCATTCCGACTCGAGTCCAGCCTCAGGGATCGTTAAGTCCCGCCCCTCCTCGTCGCCGGCCGTCTGGCCTGACTTCGGGTAGAGTGGTGCAGTTGTGATATTCTCCCCGATTCAGCTCGGGATGCCCCACTGCAATGGTGGGAAGCGACGGTTTCCTCGTCAAAGAGGTGCTGTCTGAGAATTGGGGTGACTCACGGCCAGATTAGTGCATCCGCCTAATACGCTCTCCCCACGGTGGCGCAATTTTGAGAGCGTTGGATTCTGTCCGAACAAATCGTCACTTCGCCCCACGCTTCGCGTGCCCTGTCGATCTGGATTTCCACCCTTGTGTCTGAAGGAACCCCAAAGCGGTATTCATGATGACATGTGGTCCGCCTCCTGCAATATGAATGATGGCCTTTTTCGGTCCGTCTATTGCAGTTGTTATGGTCGATCCACTGTCCGCCTACCGTCTTGGGCATTTCCTGGAAGGCCGACCGTTGTGGATGTCTGGATTCGGGACGCGCGATTCACCCTTTCTCATTTCCCTATGTTCGGATAAAATCTCAACGCCCCTAGCATTGTCCCGCTCGTGTGTTGGAACAGGTTGGGGGGATGGTACATTGATTAGGTCTGAGGTCTCCTTTCCTAGGAATGACCTCCCTCTTTTCTCCAGAAATCCAGGCCCAATTATGGATGCCTGATGCTTGGTTAACACTCCCGCTAGACAACGAATTGTGGTTGAGCATGTTAAGCCAAAAGATGCAGATAAATATATTGATTCATACAGATGGATCAAAGTAGCGGAAGCAAATGTTTTGGGAATGGCAAAACAAATCCCTTAGGGATTAGCGTGCTGAATGAGTCTTTCTAATGCCGCTACCCTTTGGCTGGTGGCCTCCAGAGCTGCTTCTCGCTCTCTGCGTGCCCTCTCTTCGTCGGCGGTCGCAGCACGCAGTTCGTCGATTCTGGCCTGTGTACGCTCCCGCTCGACCTGAATTGTGACCATCTGTTGGCCCGCCTCCGTCAGCTGTACCTGGGCGTCAACCAGCTGGGCTGCTAGTTGCTCCACAAGCTCGGTACACGTTGCGACGAAGGCCTCCTTCTCTGCCGCCTGCCCTTCGAGGCGCCGGACTTCCTGCTCCGCCGCGAGGAGCGCCCGCGTGCTCTCCGACATGTCCCGACTTTGTGTGACGTCGGCATGCCGGCAGCTCTCGCACATCTTTTCGGCCATGAAATCACGGACCGTTAGATGGAGGCGTTGAGCATCAGCTCCCCCGGCACACAGAAAGCGCAGCCAGGTTTGAAGTGATCCCATGCGCCCCAGCCACTCCGACGGGTCTCGCTTGAGGAAGCGCTGGATGCACTTCCACCCCCTGCGGCGCGTTATCCGGCTCTCCTCGACCGCCTCCGTGTCTGAGTCGTCCATCTCCTCGGGATCGGCAGGCCGGTAGGCAGGGAAGGCAGCCAGCAGGTCTGCTGCAGGGTCCGCCCCTGGGAGGTCCTCACGAGGGATAGGTTCCCCAACATCCGGGCGACCTTCTTCTCTCTCCCCAGCGGCGCTGACACCCTCGTCAGCCCCCAACCTCTCTCCGATGGCAGCACCGTCGACGTCCGCAGCCCCTTGATCAGCAGTTGGTGGGGCCGGCTCGGTTTGGGAAGTCTGTTCCGGAGCAGGCGGCATGTCCACCACTGGTCCACTCGTAGATGGCCCGGGTTCGGCAACCCGATGAGCCTCCAGTGTTGAGATCACTGCGCAGGGCATGCCATGGTTAGTCACGGATCGTCAACGGCAGGCACCAGCAGTAAAGTAAGGAGACTTACGGGAGGTCAGAGTGTCATCTTCCGCTATCCCGGCCGCCGCAGGAACAGTTGCAGCAGGGGGCCCTTCCGCGCTTGTCAGTTTGGTAATGGGTGCCTGGCCCCCGCCTTGTCCTGCTGGCGCCCCTCCTACTCCCGCTGAGGATGCCTGACCAACATCCGTGCGCTCCTGAGAAAGATGGAGAAATGGGTTAGAAGCTGCATAAGAGAGTGGATGAAGCAGATTGAGTAGGGATAGAAGCGGACCTCGAGGAGCTCAGTGACATCAATGTTGTCAGAGCCGGCCACCTCGCCGCTCTCCCGTGGGCTCCCCTGATGGGATCTTCCCTCGGAGCCTTCATCCTCCCCCATTTCCTCCTCTTCTTCGGAGTCGTTGCTACTGTCGTCTTCTTCCGGCGGCATCTGTTCCGGAGCGGGCTCGAGACCGAGCATCACCTTCACCAGAAGGGATGGCTCCGCGCGCTGACCACGTTGGCGCGCGTACTCGTCCATGGCCGTCAGATACGCATACTGCCGGTTGAAGTCCACCCTGTCGGCAATGTGGAGGCGCCCGACCTCTGGCAGACGGATTCCTTCTCTGAGAATCTTTCGCCAGATGGCGTCGGTCCCCAGTGACTGCCGCAGGGTCATCCAGGCCGACCACAGCGCCGGGAAGACTGCATCGTGGGAGGGTTCGAGCAGACGTCTCACCTGCTTCCCGGGCCGCTCTTCGACCACCACGCGTGCCCCCTCTCTGGGCGCCGAGGTCGTAGCGGCATCTCGCGATGTGCCCGCCGCCGAAGTCCCTGCCCGCGCCGGCTCCGCTGTTTGGCGCGCCTCCGTTCTCCCCCGTGTGGCAGCGCCTCGCCTCCTTCCTTGACGCCCGGTCTCCGCACGGGTAACCTCGAGCCGCCAAAATAGCTTCCGCAAAAGCCCCTCGGGGTACGCGATGGCCCAGTGTTCGGCGTACTCGGTTGCCAAGCCTGCGTCAACTCCGGTAGGAGGGAGAGTGATGACGTCGCCAGAGCCGAAAGCGGCAAACATCAGCCACATCTGGCGAAGGACGCCAGGGTTCGTCTCCTCCCGGACAGCAGTGAATACCCTCTTCGGCATCCATTGAAGGCACCCGAACTGCCTGGCGAACCGGGTCGGCACGTAAGGCTCGCAGATCACCTTCCCGTCGATCCGAGCCACGAGCACCCCGCCCCGCATGTTCAGGAAGTATTCATGCTGCTCCAGCGGACCCTGCCCATTGTCGATCATCTGGCCGACGGGAGTGGGGAACGGACTGAAGTTGAAGTTGGCGTGATTGCCAATCCGGATCCGCATGCCCTCCTCACTTAGGGTCATCGAAGCGACCCCCGCGATGTTCAGCAGGGAGGGTCGCAGGCCGTTGCCCGGAGGAATGATGGCGTTCGGAAACGTGTACCCACTGAGGTGAGCATCCACCCAGCCGTGGAAGAACTGAAAGGGCCCACAGATCCTTCGTGGCGACCCCCCTCGTGAGATGCGTCCCAGGATGGCATACAGCCTCGCCAGCACTGGGACCCCGAGGTTGTATCTCTTGTTGGCGGCCATAGCGCCCGCCATCGCCAGTGTCGCCGGGCGAACGCCCATTCTCGCGTCCCGCACTGGCAGGAGCCACCCACTCAGAAAGGCGTCCAGGAACGCCGCGTACCGGACATTTGGGTCCTGGGCCTCGATGACGCGGTACCCCCATGAGCGGTAGTCGCCCGTCTCTAGGACCCGCCAGTACGACCCGTTCCGGCTCCTCTGAGCTGCGGTCGGGCACCGCTTCCCCCTGCCTGACATCTTGACCGCCGGGTCATGCTCCAAGAACTGGTCGAACCATTCCTTGTAGGCTATGTCTTTCTGGAAGTCTTTGATCCCGAGCCGCTGCGTAGCCAGGTCAAGCAGATGCCAGGTCAGGATGGGAGTCCGTGACCTGTCCTCCCAGGTGTTCTTCGGTGGCAGGAACTCATCGTATTGGTAGCCCTCCAGCGGGATACCTCCGATGCAGTGGATGTCCCAGAGACCGATGCCGACCTCCCCATGGTGAAGATGGAAGGTGTTGGTATCCGGAGACCAGCGGGTGAACAGCTCCGGCCCGAGCTCGGACTGCTGGTAGAAGTGGAACTGCGACGTCCACACCGCCTCGAACAGGCCGATGTACCGCAGCTCCTCTGCGAAGTTATCGCAAGTGTGGCATACCCAGAACGCCTAGGCCCACTCGCTGGTGAAATTGCCCCCAGACCGCAAGTCCCAGTCCTTCAGCCAGCCCTTGGTGTCGTCAGTGACACTCTGGCGATATATGCTTGAGTAGAGGGCTGGAGAATTCTCCGCAGTAGGCTCACCCCCGTCAATGGTTCGCGTCCTCGGGTTCAGGACATAGACATCCAAGTGTCTGGTCTTTCTGGCAGGATGCCCATTGTTGGTGATGTTATAGCGGAGAAGCTCGTCCCCCCGGGTCACCCAGGTCCGCGGCGCATCAATCTCGAACCCTAGCACCGGAACCTCATCTAGGATGCCGAAGTTCCAGAGCGGCAGGTTGTCCGACATCGTATATGTCTTCTGGGCCGGCGTCAGCAAGTCGAACAGGGATTGATTGTTGGAAACAATCTCCTTGGCTCCATAAACCTCCTCGTTCGTCGCCATCTCAGCTCTGCGAGTGGCGGCATCCCCCTCATTTCCTCTGTGCGCGGCCATCTCAGAAGTTTCGGGAGTCGTGCGGGTAAAGGGATGAAGCGTGCGGGATCGGACGAGGCTGGTAGAGAAGTTTGAAGGGTGGCGCGCAATCCAAGTGGACGGCGCGCAATTGGGAAGAATGTCGCGCAAAGTTCCGGGTTTTCGCGCAAAGACAGGCGAAATCCGGATGGTTTTGCGCGCCGATCGGGCGAATTTCGCGCCGGAAAAGGCAATTTCGCGCATGAGAGCGTTGGAGCTTATCGCGCGGAAGGCCTGTGTACGGAACGCGGGACCCAGGGCCCCTATTTATAGGCGAGGCCGGGGTCCGCGCTGCGCGGAAAGCGCTTTGCGCGACCGCAACGGCGAATTTCGCGCCCGGCGCCCCTTTTTGCGCGCCTAAGTCCCGCGCCGCCCAGGACTTCGGCATTCCGGCGTCTCCCTCGGAACCTGATCGTTGCGACCTCTCACCGACCAGATTCCGAGGGGGGGCTTTTGTAGACACCGGAAAAGTTCGTTGTTCCCAAACGAAGCTCCGGATGCGGAAAGCGAAGTGATATTTGGAGTCAGAGGCACGTTCCGGAGGGCCCGAAGGACTTGCGCGAAATTTCAGAGGCTCACGCGCAAAGTTGACCCGCGGCGCGCAATCCTCCCGGGATGCGCGCAATGCGCCGGTTCGGCGCGCTATTTTGCGCGCCCGCGGCCTGCGCGGCGCCTTTGCGCGCTGGGTCCTGATTCCGCGCCCGCGAAGCGAATTGCGCGCCCGAGACCGGATTCCGCGCCCGGGGTTGCCTATAAATATAAGGCGACCCCCGACGTTTTGAAGGTTGCCAGAATCCGAAGCGTCGCTCGTTCGCGCAATCCAACCCCTTCCGCGCGCAATGCCGATCTTCAGGTAACCTTCTTTCTTTCGCGCAATAGAGCCTTGGGGTCCGCCTTCGCGCGCAATCCCCTTGGCTCATTTACTTTGAATAAATTTCAAACCCGAAGGTCTTTGCGCGCAAAAGAAGCCTCTTGCGCGCAATTGCCCCCGGGTGCGCGCAATCCAACCCGATTGCGCGCACCCCCCATCTTCAAAGTGGCCATTCGTTAGAGAATGAGCCGTTGCCCCCGCGCGCTACCCGAAGCCTGGTGCGCGCAATCCCAATCATTCGCGCGCGAAGCGCTGGACCAATTGCGCGCCAGCCCGCCATTTTGCGCGCCGGCCCGCGGTTTTGCGCGCAAAGCTCCTCTTTTGCGCGCAATCCGCCAGGGTCGCCTCCCTTGACCCCCTGAGGGTACCCACCTGCGTGGCGCCCGATGATCCTCATCCTGGGTGCCCGAACCGTGCGCTGTCTTCCCGTGTAGCCTTCCAGGCTCGTGCGAAGTGACACGGACCCATCGGCGACAATCATTCGTCCAGCATGACGTTAAACTGCATATTCGTCCTGCATGACGTTAAACTGCACAACGTCCAGCATGACGTTAAACTGCATATATGTCCAGCATGACGTTAAACTACGCATTCGTCCCGCATGACATTAAACTGCCCATACGTCCAGCATGACGTTAAACTGCACATCCGTCCAAGCTGCACGACGCTAAACTGCCTAGCCCCCATCGTCCGCGCTGCAAGACGTTAAACTGCCAAGTGTTTCGTCCTCAACACACGACGTTAAACTGTACTTCGTCCGGCAAGACGTTAAACCGTCCGCTTCATCCTCAACACACGACGTTAAACTGTACTTCGTCTGGCAAGACGCTAAACCGTCCGCATCATCCGATCCCGTGCTCTACACGCAGGGTCTCCCCCGGTTTGGACGTGGCCCCCACCCGCTCGTCTCTACAGGGATGTCGGGATTGTCCCGCTTTTGGGACGATTTAATGGGAGTGGATTTTCCCTGCGGGGGCAGGGTATTACAAACCCCTAGTTTCTCGTGGGAGGCTGCACATGTGTATCTCCATTGCGCCTCCCCACTGCCGAAGCCAGTAGAGGGTGTGACTGGGATCGAGGTGTCTTCTGCTTTCGGTCCAAAGTCCCTTCCAACTGAGTTTTGCCGCATCCGGGCTGCCTCAAGTGCGTAAGTCCTGACAGAATGAACTACGTGGACTTTGATCCCTGTCTTCTAAACAGGGTACGTAGGAAGCCTTCTTGAGGTCCAAGCCCGCCACCTGGTCGTCCCGGTCGTATTCACGTCGGTTCATCCATCAGTGGACCCCTCCAGGGTTCACGCTTGCGTCGATTCACTTATGAATCCGCCCCTGTGGGAGACTGCCCGTGTGTATCTCCACTGTGCCTCCCCACAGCCCCTTTTTCCATTTATCGTCCAGCATGACGTGAAACTGTGATCCACCCGGCCGTTCCATCCCCCTCTGTGCGAGGTGGTTCGGTTCAATCCTCCGCCCGGCGGCCTCGACCCCTTCGTGAGTCGGCTTGCCGACGTCCAGCATGACGTTAAACTGCATACCCGAACTACGTTGACTTTGATCCGTGCTAACGCGCGGTACGTAGGAAGCCTCTACGGGGTCCAAGCTCTTCACTCCATCATCCATCCTGATCCTTACCCGGGCCGCCACATCCCGGTGGGGTCATGCCACTTCACTCCACCCCATATCACTTGGGAAGCCGCCCATGCGCTGGCCCCAGCGTCGGAGGTTCCCCACAAGGGGTTCTGTCATCTGATCCACTTTTCGTGTTGATCAGTCCGATGCCGTCCCCGCTGGACGTTAAACTCGCGGCATACCCCGTGTTAAACATGGGAAGCTGAGGAAAACCTCAGGGGACACAGTTCCCCGCACCCCGTGCGGGATGCCTCAGGCCATCATGCCTTCGAGAATCCCTATTAGGGACAGAAGACAGACGTGCAGAACCGCAGTGTTACGACACGCCCCCAGCACCCAGAGCCACCCGGCCTTCTCACCGCAGGTTGCTGCCCCACCCAGACTCCTTGGAGCGTCCGGGCGGAAGCAGCGTAATTAACCGGTGTCCATGAAGATATGGCGCCGGGAACAAGATTCACGAACATTCTTAAGTCTATGAGGGAGACCCGGATTAGGCGACGAGTTCCGAGGAGACGTCCAAGGAAGGAGGAGCCGACATCCCATCATCCCGGTTTCGATCAAGGAGCAGACGCCCCTGAATAAGGGACGAATGCCGCCCGCCCTTGGAAAGTGGGACTGCGGGACCACAAGCCGCGCGCCCATCCCCTCGGGTTGAAGGGTGCACGCGCGAACGCGTCCTGGCGGAACAGCGTAACCCGACGCACATCCGCACCGAAACACACTTGAATTGACATTCAAATCTATATGGAGCATAGGCTTTTCATATAATTTCTCTATCAATCCTGGCAACTAGCACACCATCTCTACAAGCTATCATGTATGCCCTCAGATCCAAATGGGCTATTCCATCATCAACAAACTGCCCGGTTGGCGGATTTACATAGGGAAAGAAGTTTAATTCCTTAAACATCCTCAACCTCACTTTCATGTCATAGGAATTTACATCTAATGGAGAAACTCTAGAGAATGCTTGCATTGACAGCCTGAAAGAACTTCCAGGAATTTATAATCCATTCTGTACATTGTAAGTCCTAAAGTGAGTGGCAATCCATCCCTATAAAACTTGGAATGGTCCCACTATTCATAAAGGAGATTTACCCATGAAGATATGAAGTAAAATCCTGTGAATCTTTGATAAAATAGGGGTAGACAACGCAACCATTTTTTCCTCAGCCAACTTTTCCGCAATAACGAAGGTCCCAGGCCTGACGCCTCCCTTCGAATCCCTGACTGGCAAGAGATAAATGCTGAGCCATAAAGCTAAGAAGCCCACCAGATGAGTCTTCTTCGAGATCCTTTAATTCGCCTTATATCCCCATTTCTCAAACTCTTCTGCTTCTAGAGTTCGCCAGAATGTGCCAAGAGCACACCTCTTCTCAGGTTTTGGGTAGGTGGTAGGACGTTTGGGCCTCTTATCCTTGGATTTCTTTTTCTTGGATACTTTATCCTTTGGCTCCTTCTCCTTTGGATCCTTCTCTTTCTTCACAATAAGAAATATATTCATCCACTCCTCCAGATGAATATCTTTTTTGGAATGAGTTAATGAGGTCCCTGAACTCTTGAGCCTGTGGAAGATCTTAAATAATTCCCGAGCTAAAGAAGGAGTCTTATCTGAATCATTCCAAGTCACCTTGGGTGGAATGAATTCATCATACATGTCACCCAAAATTGGAGCCCCTGAGATCTTGTGGACATCCCACAGACTGATACCTAATTCTCTATGAGTCAGATGGAAAGAATTAGTTTCTGGGCTCCAGTGGCTGAGTATCTCTGGAACGAAGTTATCATGTCTGTAGACATATGTTTTTCCAGCCCAAATAGCTTCATATATCGCAACTCCTTTCAGATCCTCGACAAACTTTACACAGGTTTGTCGCACCCAGTATGCCCACATCCAAGTTGTCTTCACACCTCCCCCAGGACGGAAGTCCCAACTTTTCTTCCTGCCTTTGGATTGATCCATTTGAGAATTTCGGAAGATTGAAGGATGACAATGTGGTTGCATCTCAGGCTTATGAGGTTTCAGATCTGGCGTACAAGGACTATGATGTATCATGTGGTCCATCTTCACTATTCCAACACTTATAAATACTCCTCCACATGACATATTTGCTGAAGCAAAGTTGGTATAATTCTAAAACCACGAAAATGGGAGATAATTCTTTACTTCTATAATAGTAACTTCTTCAAGTTGACCATAGCCATACAAAGGAAAATAAATGATTTGGGGGAAGTCGTGATGATATTTCTTCAGATACATAGCCAAATCCGGAAGAGTGATACTTTTGAAGATATAATAATCATGGACAATGATATTCATCATATCATCAATTCACTTGCTAGCCTGTTCATCAGCTATTCTGGTTCTAAGAGCCATTTGATTCTGCACAAAAAGTTGAATAAATTAACTCTTAAGTAAGTTGATTTTTCATAAAATTTGTGAAGGAATTTCAGAAAAATGGCAAAGGAATTAAGTCGCGCAAGTCTAAACTTGGTGCAAAGTATGGATGTGTCGCGCAAGTGTTAATGTGCCGCGCAAGTTTTTGGCGCGCAAGTATCACCGCACAAGTCTTATTACCTTGACAACAGTGCGGTAGTGAAGAAACAACAGAAAACGAGTAACCTGCGTGGCGAAGGGGACCTACGGGGTGAGATCTCGAAAATTTGGAAATCAGTTGCTATGCACGGCAAATGACCACATATTTATAGGACAGGATGCCCACCTGCATGCCTACAGCTAGCACGCTCCATCCAGGGTGCTCCAGCCCTGCGCAGCTCGCACCTGCACGACTCGCACCTGTGCGACTCACACCTGTGCGCCTCTTTCCCTTTGGTTTTCCTGTTTTCCTCAGAGTCAAATCCTTATTCTTTTGGATCCAACTCTAAGGGGGGACTTTTGTCGACGCTCCTTTTTGTCACATTGTCTAAAAGAATGGAAAGGGAAATTACGTAGCACAAATTGATTCATCCTTTGATAAAAACATCAAAAATCGACAAAGGCATGAACACAGATTCAAATGAACAAGGTTCGTGCAAGTTCCATCACTGTCGCGCAAGTATACTTGCGTGCCACATAATGGTCGTGCAAGTGACTTGCACGCCCTAAAAGATAACCACCTGGGGTCTTCTCCAACCTATAAATAGACCTGGCGGGCCCCCATTTTAAGGAGGAATTTTTCTAGAATTCACATATAGAGCCCTGAACGCCCAAGTATCTTCTTCAGGTCATCTGAACATTTCTATGGTAATTCTTTACCTAGAATGGAAGGTCTAAATAGAAGGAGTAAGGTCTAAGTGTTAGAATTCACTTACAATTGTGTGCCTAAGTGTTTTACCCTTAAGGGATATGAACACACTTGAAAGCCACCTTACTTCTTCACCATAGCGTGTGCACCATCTTCTGGAAAGCCTCTAGGGATGATTCTAAAGGCTTTGATCAAGGATCGCCAAAATATTACTCTAAGGGATGAAAATCACGCAAGTACCCATGTGCCGCGTAGGTATAACTATGCGACCAGGACTTGCGAGCCCACACAGTACTTGTGCGCCTGCCCGGAATTGCACGCACATACCTTTTTGGGTAACTTTCCTTCCCATTTCACCCCTATTATGCTATTCCACCTCTCCTATTCAAGATTCATTCTTCAAGACACTCTTCAAATCCATTTATGACATGATTTCTTGATTTGGCTTCCTTATCTGAAAGGAACTCCATTGAACATCTCTCAAAATCTAGTGATTTACACATTTTATGTCACTAAAGATTGAGATTTCATTCATTCAACCTCATCCTTTAAGATGAGAGAATACTTAACCTAGGCCTCCCTTTCAAGAGTAAGCCCCAGTCTAAATTCTCATTACCGTGGGAATCCTCTTTAGGAGTAAGCCCCATATCCTCTAATCTGGGCATCCTTCTTAGGAGTAAGCCCCAGTCTTAAAGTTCCCAAATATGGGCCTCCTTTTCAGGAGTAATCCCCAGATCCCCTACCTGGGCCTCCTTTTCAGGAGTAATCCCCAGTCATAATTCCACAAATTATGGGCATCCTCCTCAGGAGTAATCCCCAAACCATAATTCCTTTAACGTGGGCCTCCTTTTTAGGAATAAGCCCCAATATCAAATATGGGCATCCTCTTTGGGTGTAAGCCCCAAGTCCCTTAATTTTCAAATCCCTTTAATCTGGGCCTCCTCCTTAGGAATAAGCCCCAATCTTAATTTCTCTTAACCAGTCATAATTCCTTTTGATCTGGGCTTCCTTCTCAGGAGTAAAACCCAATCATTAGTCCCCTCCTAACTTGGGCATCTTCCTTAAGAGTAAGCCTCAATATTAGAGTATCCAAATCTCTATGAAGCACATATACCTTTATGGACCCTGTTCATGGATTTGTTCCCTGAAGTAAAACATAATACTCATCTATTTGGGCAGTCATACATGCATAATCCCCACATCATTGCATGGTACAATAGTCTGGTTTCACCAATACCTCTTGTTTCTCACACCGATCATGACTCACGTGAGCTTAGAGAGTAAAAATAATCATGACATCTTCTATTGAGCCATCAATCATGCAGAAAAATCATACTCCCTTACTTGAACTACGTGGGTTCTGTTTCCTTTTCCAAAAAATGGATATGTAGGTAGCCCATCTGTGGGTATGATCCCAACTATGAAATAATCCATGTCCTTTTGAATGACAATAAACTTCAAGTGCCCCACTGAGTGGCTTTAAAACCAGTATGGTCATCATAATGACCAAGAGACTTTTATGTATTTTTAAGGATACCATCAACTAAGAATCTCTAACAAATACAGATGATTCTTCATCGATGAAGAACCTCGAATACATATAAAAGATTCTTTGAATTTACTACGTACCAATAATTGATTATCAGAATAAAGGAAAGCTAATTTTTTAATTGGTAATGTAATAAGGATTCACGAACATAACTTAAATCTATAAATAGAGTCCCAGAGTAGAAAATAATTCCCCTCAAAAAGGTGTGATGATTCTGACCTCCCATCCTCTCGACCAATGCAAATTCCTAAGCCTCATCAGTCCACAACTAATGAGCGTCTACCTTTGGAAAGTAGGTCCAAATGGATATGGAATCATTGGATGTTTCTGGTTCTATGAACAAACCCATTAGAAACTGATTGGAATGTATGAACCTTCAATCTACGAGGTCATCCCCAATTCCAGAGGGAAACACACGTTTGTTAGTCTCCTCCGTGTACCGACTCATCGTAAGGTCCACTTCTGGGGACTGTCCAGTCTTGTCCACTCTGCCTCGGTCAGTGTTGTCCGTTTTCTACATCCAACACAATGAGGTGCAGGAAAACCCATGCAGGGGTGAGTATAATGATACTCAGTAGGGGGCCCGAGACCATCAAGGTATCACCAAAATCCAACAAGGATAAACCACACAAAGTATGAAATCAACAGATAAACCCACTTAGGTATATGCCCATACATATACCTAAGTTATCAAGTTATCCATCTCAATCATGAGGTAAACACAAAAGTTATCGACTCAGCTCAAACTAGTATTTTATTCTTGGGTAGTATCAAGTCACATCCCCAGTCACACTGTCGTAACCTCAGATGATGAAATAATCCTCCTATATCAAGTACAGTGGGCCTACCGCGTCACACAGAGGTGCTTCACACTATCCTTGGACAGCTGGGGTACTCCTCCTGTTGAGTATCATGGGTCTGCCACATCACACAGAGGTGCTCCCCACTGTGGGTCTGCCGCGTCACAAAGAGGCGCTTCCCCTCGTAGCCTGCTGAGGTACTCCATGTGTCGAGTACGGTGGGTCTGCCGCATCACACAGAGGTACTCCCCACCGTGGGTCTGCCGTGACACCAAGGCGCTTCACACTGGGCTAGTCGAATCACTCTGAGTTGAATCGTCCAGCAGTCGTCAGGTCTCATCCAATTACTAGGTCTATGTGCTATGCTTGCTCCTCTCCAGGAGGATCTTCTCCACAATTTGCGGGTTGATACTATAACTATCTCAAATTCCCACGTAGAAGTATCTCAAAGGTCCGCCTCGTCTTAGGGGTCTCAACGCAACAGATGTCACATCAATCGGACTCTCGATCTGTAAGTTATTAGCTTTTTAGTCTAGAGGGCCCGGTTGGATTCGTGTACGACCCAACCTGACCATATCTGAATATTACCCCGAACTCCAAGGGGGTATACTCAAAGGGACCGCTACATTCCAAGATTACCAGCACCGCTGATAGTTCGTCAAATGGTTGACCAGTGCCAAAGATATGTCCAAAAGAAAGTAAAGGACAGTAGTGGGCCCGAGTTCGGTCCGACCTAGTCAGACTGACTCGGCCCATCTTAGTCTGGTCTGACCCGGTCTGGGTCGACCTGGTCAGACCTATTGGGTCTGGCCCAACCCATTTGGTGGGCCATCCTGTTAGGTTCGGCCCGACCTGCTGGGCCCGACCCAGCGGACTGCGAGGGCGGTTCGGCCCAGAGGTCACTGCATAGGCGGATCGGTCCGGTGGACGGGGTCAGTTTGGCCAGCACCGCGCAGGGCGCAGCTCAGTCGACTCGGTTCAGTAGGCCGATCCGGTTCTGGCAGTGACGTGGTAAGGGATGTCGCAGGCTGGCTTGGGAGGCCAGGAGGCCGGCGACAGCCGAGCAGGGCACACGGGAGGCCTCAGGCATGCTGGGCAGGGCGCGGTAGGCCATGGGCATGCCTGCAAGGCGCGGGCATGCCGGCAGGGCATGGGGAGGCCGGCAGGGGGCCGGGTAGGCCGCGGGTAGGGCGCGTGGGGCACGAGAAGGCCGTGTCGGAGGCTGAGTGTAGCATGGGAATGCCAGGAGAGAGGCCGAGGGCAGGCGGACCGGCGACCAGGTGGTGGCTGGGCAAGCCGGTTCGGCGCGGATTGGGCCGACACAGGCCTGCGGTGTTCGGCTTGGAGCACTGGTGCGGCGTGGTTCGCGGAGGCTGCGGGTAGCACGACCTTTGTCATCACCACCTTCGTCGCCTCATCATTGTTACGTTTCCATTCCAAAGAACACCATAAGAAGGAAAAATTGACGGAGGATGTCGATCCATGTTAGTTTGGACCATATCCGCTGTGTTTATGGTGATAGAAAATGGATCATAAGAACGAAGCTCAACAACCCTCATTATCCAGAAAGGAGGGAAGAACAAGGCACTCAAAATAATTTAATCCCCCTACCTTCGATTCGTCATTTGTTATTCATTAACAGAGTCGTGGGACCTGGTCGTTGAAGATGTTTCACTATGGTTGATGCTTCGAGGAAGATGTCGAAGAAGGATCAGCTTCTTTTGTTCATCGTTCTTTGTTAGGGGAGGTATTCCTCGTTGGAGAAACCCTTTTGTACAATCACCCAGGTAAATTCGTTATACCAAATAATATATTACTTAATCTATTATTTTGTTGGCACAAATTCAAAAGGGGGAATTAAATTAAAAGGCTCCTCATCATTAATTCACGTGTGTTGGCACGTATTAATTGGGGAGTTGGTACCAATTCAAAATGGAGTAATTAACTAGGTAGGCTCCCTGTTAATTGTAGAGGATTGGAAAAATTAAAAGCTAGGGGAGGTGTAGAGGCTCCCCTAAATTAACGTGAAGCTTAAGAGTTATCTCCACTTTAATGGGGAGTTTAAGTGGTTAAAAGCTCGTGTGGTCCCTAACACATTTATCCTCACATGTAAGATTGAGTTCGGGTGGGCCCAACCACCATAACCTCTCATGGGAGGTTAAGGTGTGGGTGACCCACCTCCAACTCCCATGAGGAGATTTTAACCACCAACACTCAGATGGAGGCTCAATAAAATAAAGTGTAGATCACTTTATTTTATTATTTTTTTTAAAGAAAACCCAAAAACTAAATTATATCCTCAACTCACTATCGTTGAATCGAAAGACTTCTTAAGAGAATACTGGTGATGTGAGTTCAACGGTGCCCTCAAATTTCAGTTCTGAGCACTGATTTAAAAGTTATAAAAACCTGCTCGTACGTTTACTGAACATACCCGAACAAAACTTTAGAAATTGATTCTGGGAACACCGGGCCTCGAAATCATGCACCGTTAATTTTTACGGACACAAAAAATTTCCATGTATTTATGAAAAAAATTTCCACGGAATTTCTGGGTCTTTAAAGTGTTTCTATTGAAGTGTAAGGAATTGGAATTTTTGAGGAGACTGCTCAAAATCCATCTTTTTCACAAAGAGACATGAATGTCGATGATGACACCCCACAATTAAGGATCGATGGTGACAAATATATTAATGATGTTAAAAATGAAATTAAAATGACAATAGATCATGAAACTAAAACTCAAATGGATATTTATGATGTCGAGGAGGAATACAAAGACATTAACATTGTCAGATATGAAGATGAGGATGAAGGTGAACATTGACATAGTTAAATTTTGGTTATAATCATAACTAATATATATCTATATATAGTAGTTATTTTCAACTATCTACTAACAACAATCATTTTATGTTTCAAATGGAATCTGATCAATTTCGTGAGTTGTAGGAGGCTGAGCTACCTTTGGATGAGGGGGATTTTGGATCATCTGACCCTTAGCCTACTGGGGGCTCAGGGGGTACGCAGAGGGGGCACAGTCTTGCGCGACTGATGATTCCTGGCCTTATCCCTGAGCGACATTCATATCTTGGCTTTGATACATGCACATAGAGGTATGGTAACCTGTATATTTTAGTTATATTTTATTAATTTGTTTATATATGTACTAATTGTTTGATTATTTATTCCTTTTTCACAATTTTGTGCATGTATTTATTGGACAGGGGAGCGCTATCTTGCACAATTATTTTTCTCAGCCATGGATCACATGGGAACAGATTCCCATTGATGTGCGGCTTGGTATGTTCAATAATTTTTTGGTATGTAAATAAATAATATTTATTTTGAAATTTATTACATTAATAACATGATATTATAAATTTTTTGTAGGGTTTATCGTATCCTATTGATGATAGAATGCATGAGGCAATCCACACGGCATGGCGTGTGTCTATGTATGACCATTTCTATCAGTTTTTACACAATCTGAGAAGGAAAACCATTAAGAAAATAGGAGTGACAGAATTTGATGAGTTGTTTAAGGCCCACCAACTTGAGTACATTTCATCTCATGCTTGGGATGGATTTTGTTTACACTGGTTGGGTGGTGGATTTTAGAGGAGATCTTCAGTGGGCCGACAGAATCGGGGGAGACAGGAGGTGGAACATTGAGCTGGTAGTCGTACATTTAGTATGCATAGAGAGCATTTGGTAAGTATCTTTTTTAAATATTTTATATAACTTTAAACATAAATAGTTTATTTTATATTTCTATAGGCATTAGAGCATCCCAATATTACGGAGTACAACGTTTATCAGAGGATGTACAGTGATCCAGCCACTGGAAAGATTAGAGGTGATCGCCATCATCGGATTGTGGTTAGTATTATTTTTCTTCAGTTTGAATATTTACTGTATATAATATTTTCAAAATTTTAATTTTAAATTGGAATTTAAGGAGTCATAGGAGGTTGTGACCTCTCAGACACAGACTGAGAGTCAATATGAGATGACTGATCAGACCAGTGCCCACCACTTAGATGAGGCAGCATGGATGCAGGTGACTTAGTATGGCTTTGAGAAGGGCTGAGTAGTTTGTATTGGCTCCCATTTGACTCCTAGTACTTTTTATGGTACTACTGCGAGGTCGACATCCAGCTCGAGAGGAGCTCGTGGAGAGGCATCATCTTCTCCCTCACAATATCAGGAGAAGTTGCGAACTCAAACTAAGCTTATATAGAGTTTACATAATTAGCATGAAGAGATGCGTCAGTAGCAGCAACAGCAGTAGTATGAGGATGATATGTGTCGATGGAAGTAGCAGCAGTAGCATCATCATGAGAATATGGAGTACATGCACCGTCTGACTCGTATTTTAGGGATGGAGTTTCCTCCATTATCTCCTACAGCTCCTCCACCTCCTCTAGAAGACGACCCCAGTGATTTTTTTATGTTAAAAACATTTAAATTCAATATTTTTAGTAATATGAAATATTTATAGTTTTTGCCTTTTATATTGGTGCGAATATTTCATAATTTAATTTTTTTATTTTTAATATTTTTTTATTTATTATTAATATTATATTTTTTAATATTTGATTATTTTACTAATAATAATAATAATAATAATAATAATAATTTATGAGTTTTTAATAATTTTTTGTAAATATGGAGAATTTTAATATTTTTTTTATTTTATTATTTTAATAATATTAATAATATTTTTCATTAATCAGAATTTTATTAAATATTTCTTTAGTATTATGTTTTTTAATGTTTGTTTATTTTACTACTAATAATAAGAATAATATTTGATGATTTTCTTTATATATTTCTGAGAATATTGAGAATTTTAATATTTTTTATTTTTTTAATATTTTATTAATATTAATATTATTTTTTCATTAATCATAATTTTATTAAATATACATTGTTTACTTTATTTTGTATTTGTGACGGGATCTATTGTGACGGGAGCCCGTCGCAAATTGACTAAATATATAATGTATATAATCGGAGACTTATTTACAACCGGGAAGTTCCCCACCACAAATACTATTTGTGATGGGACCATTGAAAAAGGTTTATTTATATATAATATCTAAAATCATAGACTTATTTGCGACACCATTTTATGAAACGGGCTATTTGCGATGGGGCCCTGTTGCTAAAGCTTATTTATGATGGGATCCCATCGCAAATAACCCATTGCAAATACCTCTAATTTTAGTAGTGGCTCTTTCCTGGCTCTGGAAAAACTAGTATCAATGCTGAAGTCAACCTTCCTTTCAGTTCTCAAAAGGCTGACTCATAAGAATAAAACCACAAGAACTTCACACCCTTCTTAGTCAGGCCCGTTAGAGGCACTACATAGTGTGAGAAGTCATGTATGAAACGCCTATAGTAACCAGCCATCCCTAGAAAACTTTGTACCACGAAAATGTTCTTCGGCTGCTCCTAGGAAACTACTTCTCTCACTTTCTCTGGGTCTGCTGACACTCATGTCTCTAAGATAACGTGACCTAAGAAGTGAATTTGGTCCATCCAAAAGTGGCATTTTGAGAGCTTAGCATATAACTGATTCTCTTTCAGTTTACTCAAAATGATCTCAAGATGGGTAGCATGGTTGAGTCGATTGTGAGAGTACACCAAGATATCATCCACGAAGACTACCATGAAGGAATCTAGGTATGGATGGAATACTCGGTTCATCAGTTCCATGAAAACTGAAGGCATGTTCGTGAGACCGAACGACATAACAACATACTTTTATAGACCATACCTAGTCCGGAAGGCTGTAAGAGGTATATTAGATGGTCTAACACACAAATGATGGTAACTGGGTCTCAAGTCAATCTTTGAGAACACCTGGGGTCCTCAAAGCTGATCAAAGAGATCATCAATCCTCAGTAAGGGATATCAGTTCTTGATTGTCAACTGGTTCAACTACCGATAATCCATGCAAAGTCTGAGGGTACTTTCTTCCTTCTTCGAAAACTAAACAAACGAACCCCAAGGAGAAGTATTGGGTCAAATGAAACTCTTAGCCTGTAACTCCTCCAACTGCTTCTTGAGCTCCTATAACTCTAGCGTAGCCATCCTATAAGGAGTAATGGACACCGGTGTCGCTCCTAGAACGATCTCAATATAAAATTCCACCTCTCGCTCTAAAGGAAAACCTGAAAATTCCTCTGGAAATACATCCCTCAAATGATCTACCACTGGAGGAAAGTACACCTGTGAAGTCCCCTGGTCATACAGATAAAGGCTGGCAATATGGGATGTAACTCTACCCAACCCATGATGCTAGGGTCCTTCTCTGCTAGCTTGGACATCCCATTCACTCTTATAAAGAAACGATATGCCCTCCACTGATGTGAAACTCACCCTATGGTGATAGCAATCGAAAACTGCCTAGGAGGGAACTAACCAGTCCATTACGAGAATGACATCATAGCCTATCATCTCTAGGACATAAAGGTCCCATTAGAAGTGACACCCACCAACCTCAAGAAGTAACTCATTGCACTTAAGTATACTAGTTGTTCTTTTTCCCAACGGTGTGTCCAACGTCAAGAAATTAGTAGAAGTAAAAATAAAGAGCCCAAGGCTATCCAAAACAGCAACAAATATAAATCTATGAGAAGAACATGTATCAAAAAGAGAAAAAGCTAAAACTGAGGCAACTAGGATTATACATTGAACTATAGAGGGTCTGGAATTTGGCTCCTGCTGTGTCTGCTCCACTGCAAAAGTCTGACCTGCATCACGACCCTGTGACCCTTCCTAACCACTCTGAGCTAAACCACCCAGTTTCCGCTGAAATCCTGGTGCCACGTAAGTAACCTATTTTAGGGTTATTTTAAATTTATTTTCCACTCATGATTTGTTTTTGTGGTTTCCAAAGGTTTTATTGAGAATAGGTGAGTTTTCATGAATTGGGCCAAACTGCGAGCCCAATTCCAGATTTAAAAATAAATTTTGTTTCATTTATAACTTTTTCAATTTTTAATATTTTTGACTCATTCCAACTCCTAATTGTTCTCCCCTGATATATTAACCCCAAATTTAAATTTGGGGCCTTTATAAATCCATAAGCATGGGGGATTTTTGTTTTTATTTGAGAATTGGGCCAACCCGAAGGCCCATTTTCCAGTTTTAAATTGTTTCATTAATTTATTAATATCTTATTCATTAAAATGGAATTTTCGGTGATTCCACCTCCCTATCGACCCTAAGAAGCCCAGGCGCGACCCCATGCCCTCCCCCCACAATTTGGAGCTCGATAGAGTCGCGAAAATAGTCGAAACTTTCTGGATTTCAGAAATCGTCCAGATTTTGGAGAGGTAAATTGATCCTTTCATAACTCCTATTCTTAATATTTTCCCTCCATTCCAATTCCTAAATGACCTAATAATTCTTGTGAGACCATCCCCTGAGTTTTGGCCATTTTAAATTTCAGATAATAGTGTTTTGGGGAGATTCATTCTAGATTTCTCAAGTAAGTTTGTCCATTTCTTTTCCCCTTTCAAATTGATTAGGGTTTCATTCTATTTTTTTAGGGTTTCCTCCCTTTTTATTGAAGGGAACAATGAACAGTGGGTAGGGGTTCGAACCTAAGGTTTAAACTTGGGTTTTATTGGTCCAATTTTCTATTTTTAGGTTTGATCTACCCTTCTTGAGGTGCGGCGGTGGTGCGTTTGTGTTTTCGCACAAAGGATTCAATGGTTTCATTTGATTTGGTAGGTGATTCCAATGTTGATGCAATCTTTGTGAATTAGCATGCTGTATTTATCATATTTTCAGATTTATATAATTTTATTATTGCTACAAAAATTGGTTCTAATGATGTTTCCATTGCAATTGAATTTAAAATGCCAATTTGGTGTGAAATTGGGGGTTTTCCAAAGAAGTGTTTTGTTTGTTTATTTGGGGATGCCCTATAAATACTTAGTTGTTTTTATTGATCTATAATAAGGCATAAAATACTGTTTATAATGTTTATCCCCTCTGGTAATTGCTGCAAATAATGAGTTTTAATTGTGCTTGTAAAGAAAGTGAAGTTTTGGTTCCACTTTTGTGTGAAAATGAAGGTTTTACAAAGAGAACACTTCTTGTTTAACATGAGGATGCCCAAAAATTGATTTGTTGTTTTAATTGATATTTATTGGGCTGCCTTTACTATTTTGGTAACTTACAATTGTGAACATCGTGTACAAGTGGGTTTCTTAAGGGGTTTTGTGTGCAAAACTACACAAGATTTTGTGAAATTGATTTATTCAAATTCAAAGAGTTTGTTGTGTGTTTTAAGTGGTAGAAAATGAGATAGCTACTGTATTTGGTGTATGTGACCAGTAGTGGTGTTTTAAATTAAAATGGATGTGTGTTAAATCCTGAAATTGTTTGAGCACAAAGGGGGAAGCCCGTGTACCTAGGTGGGGCAGATTTATACTAGTACGGCTAGTGGACCGGATGGGTTTTGTACCTGTTTCACTTAGCATTTGGATAACGAAAACTCTAACTAAACTATGTGGATGATGATTGGGGACCACTAGGTTATGGGTATGTTCCCTACTAGTGGCTCGTGCATTAGAAAGGATTTTACTATGGTTACATTACACTGAGGTACGAGGTACATGGGGCCTGAGACTATCTAGTGCCTAGGGGTGTTCCCGGCTTTGTTGCTCAGTGGATTTGTGGTATTTGCCCTTGTTTTTGGGTGTCTTTGGAATTATAATGCAGTATCTAATATTCCTATTTAAATGTGTTAACATTCTGAAAGTTTTATCTTGAAAAAATGTTTTCAATTAAAAGTTTCATTTTGTGGAATTTTTCCCCGCTTTTAATTGCATATTAAAACTGCTTGCTTTTTCACCTTGTATTGCATGCACCTTGGAATCATAGGGTGTTATCCTATTGGGCTTAGGCTCACACCCAACTTACACCCCTTGGGTGTAAGTAGACCATTTTTTTTTGACCCAGGTAAAGGAAAGGCTAAGGGTGATGGCGGTTCAGGGTGTTAGTCCTCATCCTTGGGGCGGAGTAGTGGAGACGACTTGGGGGTGATGACCCCTTGTCATGTGGAGTCCATGGGGCTGTTTTTTTTCTGTTCCATTGTGTCTTTGGACCTTTTGTATTGACTCAAAACCTATGTATTCAGTTCTGGTTTTTGTTTAAACATCATTTGGTGTAAATTTTCAGATTCAGTTTATTGATTGTTTTTAATGGTTTATGATTTCATATTCGGGTAAATCGTTCCCAAACCTAAATAAATGATACCCGGGCACTTGTTCCAGCCCGTGGAGATAGGGAACTCCCTTCGGGTCATGTCACGGGCTAGGTTTGGTGCCGGTTTGGGCGGTGACCAGATTTGGTTCGTGACAAAATGGGATCAGAGGAGGTTCATGTTAACTCTTTGGGTCATGTTATTTCGGGAAGAGTCAGGATATCATGGAGTTAGGATTGTAGGGACTTGGTATTATAGTTATGGGTAGTGTTCTTGATCACCACACCTCATGACAGGATTCAAGTTTCCTAGGGAAGTCAGGATTTATCTAAGTCCTTTGGTTTTCTTGTTTTAATGATGGTTAGGGGAAACGAAAAGAGGGTTGGGTTAATGGTCTCTGTAAGCTCGCAGGGCTTGGAAAGCCATGTGGAGCTGGGGATATACCCTAGAACACTCTCTGTGATAGTGAAGTGATTGGAATATGGCCTCCAACCATATGTCCAAGTCACCCACTGAAACTAGTTTCCTATCAGATTGTTTTGTACTATAGTTTTGCAATCTTGGAACTTTGGTTTTAAAAGGACTTGGTTTTAAGAAGTATATAGTTTTTTTTTTGAAATTATTTTCAAATAAATAAGGAATGGATTGATTTATGAAATGGTGGAACTGAATTTTTAGAATTGTTTTGAAATGGAAAATGGTGTTTTTACACCTATTTTGAAAGCAAGAACTATATTGAAGTTGGTTTTGAAAAGTGTTTACAATAGAGTTTTCTAAACAATCAAATAGTGTTTTAATGGGATGAGATGTTTTGAAATTGATGTGAATATATTGAAAGTGAGTTATTTTTTTTAAATGTTTGTGAATTTCTGAAAAGTTTTTTAAGATGTGAGTTGGAATTTGATCTCGTGGTTAGCGGTTTTGAGAAAAAGGATGTGTTGGTTGACCATTTTGGTTTTGAAAAGTGGAAAGAATTTTTGTTTTAACCTTTGGTATTTTCATGAGAAACCACATGCATGGGGTTATATGGGAAGAGGGATGGTTTATGACATGACTGGATGAGTGTCGGGATGTAAATGAGGAGGGTGCCTGGTGTGGCATAGAAACATGCATGTGTAAGGCCCATGGGGTACCATTGGTGGATGCGCTTACCGCTGAACCATTTGTTTTCAAAGAAATGTTTTTAAAAAAAAAACATAATTTCTTGATGATTTTTTTTGGGATGGTGTATATTATGTGTTTTCGGAAAATGTTGATGTTGTGGGATTTTTGAGTCCAAGAACCCCTCCTGTTTGAACTATGTTTTGGGTTTGGGTTTGGTCAGTAAGTTGTGTTTTAGGGACGATTAGTGGTCTCTTTTGAAGAATGTTTTGGGATGCCTTTACGGTGGTTCCCTTCATGTGTTTGGATTTGGTTTGAGGCATGTTTTGACTAATGGACCAGATTGGTTGGGTCCTTGGGTTCTCTCATTGGATAAGGTATGCCCCCATTAAGGGTTAATGCACAGCTGAAGTGCAATCCATATTGTTTCGCCATTGGAAAATCCTCTAGTTTATCAATATAAGGAATATTTTATCGATCATTGTTGATTGAGTCTACACCCATTCATTTTGTTGATTTTTGGATCCTCTTGTAGTGGTAAAGTTATTGTGGAAGGTTGAAAGAAACCTTAGTTTCTAATGTTTCATGATTCATCGAAGGTGGAAGTGTTCTTTGGTTGTAAGTGTGGATGAGTGTCTCGATGGTGTCTAAGAGGACCCTTGGGTTCTTCAAAGTTTCTTTGATGCATTAATTCATGTTAAACCACCGGTGTGGGAAATATGTTCACGATAGGATATTGTGGCCACTTTCTAGAATTGTGTGTTGTTTGGGGATGTTGTATAAGGTCCCTCTCCATGAATTGTTTATATCAGTTGAAATGGTCATGTTTGGTGATGCCTTATGATGTCATGTACTCGATTGACTGTATAGGTGAAAGTAGTGAAATCCTCTGAGAGTCCCTGTTATGTTGGGCAAATGTATCCCTTGGAAAAACTTCAAAATCATCTATTTTAGAGGAACGTGAGTGTAGGTGTTCTTTACTTATATTTTTTCTCACCTGAAGAAACAAGTTGTGATGTGTGGGTATCTTCTCAGCCCTTGTTTCAGTGAAATATCGGGATAAGGTAAAGTGAGTTTGGAATGTGTTATGTCTAGAAAACTTATTTGGGACTGCGGTGTAGTTTTTGGTGGCACCGAAAAGAAGAATTCTCATTCAGTGGGTTTCCAAATATTAACTACGAGGCCGAAGATGCTTCAATCATTTGAGCTCCAGCCATAGGTCTCGGAGAGAAGCTGGCTCGTAGTCAGGGAAAATCCCAGGGCCATTTAAACCCTTGTACAAAGTCCTATCCTTAGTATGAAATATGGGAATAGTTCAAACCTATGGTTTCTTCATGGTTGAGCACATAGTTTGTGCACGTTTAGTAGTGGTCGTGTGCTAGGAATCCATGTAGAAAGAATTATATTTATAATTAGTGCACAGTTTCCCAAACCATGCAGACTAATCCTGCTCCCTTCCTAAATCTTTGATTTCTTTTTGGGTCTTTCTGTGTCGGCCCATGCTGGTCGGTTAAGATGGTCAGTTCTTATGGTGGGGAGACCCACTATGATTCTCATGAATATTCCTTCATAAACATTTAATGGAAGTATATCCCTTTTACTAGAGAGTATGTTTGGGCCTCCCACTATTAGTGTCTTGATTCTGTCTCAGGAAAACAATTTAAGTTGTCTCTTATGGTGGGGAGCCCATTTGTGTCTCTTCATACGAGTAACTCATATTTTTTTTATTTAGACTTGTCTGGGAAGTAGGTATTATCATTCGAAGATATCTAACTACCTACACATTCATTGGGTAAACATTGATATTGGAGAGTTTCCAATGGTTTAGTTATAGTAGGGAAGTGTAACCTTGTTCAATGTTGTTGTTTTTTTTGGGTAAATTGATTGAGTATTGTTCAGATTGTATTTGAGGAGTTTTCATTTGGGATAAATCCTGAATGTACTTTATTGTTCAGGAAAGTGGTGTAATTTTGTTTTGTGACAGTATTCCTTCCATCATTGATCACTGGAGGTGTTTTGACCTTTGGGGGTGAAACCTGGCAAGGGTGTACCTATTGGTTTCTCAGTTGGGTTTGGTTGTTGCTTTGAACTTGCTATGACTTTCCGAGGCGGAAAGTTTTCAAGGTGGGGAGAATTGTCACGTACTTAACCTATTTTAGGGTTATTTTAAATTTATTTTCCACTCATGATTTGTTTTGGTGGTTTCCAAAGGTTTTATTGAGAATAGGTGAGTTTTCATGAATTGGGCCAAACTGCGAGCCCAATTCCAGATTTAAAAATAAATTTTGTTTCATTTATAACTTTTTCAATTTTTAATATTTTTGACTCGTTCCAACTCCTAAATGTTCTCCCCTGATATATTAACCCCAAATTTAAATTTGGGGCCTTCATAAATCCATAAGAATGGGGGATTTTTGTTTTTATTTGAGAATTGGGCCAACCCGAAGGCCCATTTTCCAGTTTTAAATTGTTTCATTAATTTATTAATATCTTATTCATTAAAATGGAAGTTTCGGTGATTCCACCTCCCTATCGACCCTAAGAAGCCCAGGCGCGACCCCATGCCCTCCTCCCACAATTTGGAGCTCGATAGAGTCGCGAAAATAGTCGAAACTTTCTGGATTTCAGAAATCGTCCAGATTTTGGAGAGGTAAATTGATCCTTTCATAACTCCTTCTATTCTTAATATTTTCCCTCCATTCCAATTCCTAAATGACCTAATAATTCTTGTGAGACCATCCCCTGAGTTTTGGCCGTTTTAAATTTCAGATAATAGTGTTTTGGGGAGATTCATTCTAGATTTCTCAAGTAAGTTTGTCCATTTCTTTTCCCCTTTCAAATTGATTAGGGTTTCATTCTATTTTTTAGGGTTTCCTCCCTTTTTATTGAAGTGAACAATGACCAGTGGGTAGGGGTTTGAACCTAAGGTTTAACCTTGGGTTTTATTGGTCCAATTTTATATTTTTAGGTTTGATCTACCCTTCTTGAGGTGCGGCGGTGGTGCGTTTGTGTTTTCGCACAAAGGATTCAATGGTTTCATTTGATTTGTTAGGTGATTCCAATGTTGATTCAATATTTGTGTATTAGCATGCTGTATTTATCATATTTTCAGATTTATATAATTTTATTATTGCTACAAAAATTGGTTCTAATGATGTTTCCATTGCAATTGAATTTAAAATGCCAATTTGGTGTGAAATTGGGGGTTTTCCAAAGAAGTGTTTTGTTTGTTTATTTGGGGATGCCCTATAAATACTTAGTTGTTTTTATTGATCTGTAATAAGGCATAAAATACTGTTTATAATGTTTATCCCCTCTGGTAATTTCTGCAAATAATGAGTTTTAATTGTGCTTGTAAAGAAAGTGAAGTTTTGGTTCCACTTTTGTGTGAAAATGAAGGTTTTACAAAGAGAACACTTCTTGTTTAACATGAGGATGCCCAAAAATTGATTTGTTGTTTTAATTGATATTTATTGGGCTGCCTTTACTATTTTGGTAACTTACAATTGTGAACATCGTGTACAAGTGGGTTTCTTAAGGGGTTTTGTGTGCAAAACTACACAAGATTTTGTGAAATTGATTTATTCAAATTCAAAGAGTTTGTTGTGTGTTTTAAGTGGTAGAAAATGAGATAGCTACTGTATTTGGTGTATGTGACCAGTAGTGGTGTTTTAAATTAAAATGGATGTTTGTTAAATCCTGAAATTGTTTGAGAACAAAGGGGGAAGCCCGGGTACCTAGGTGGGGCAGATTTGTACTAGTACGGCTAGTGGACCGGATGGGTTTTGTCCCTGTTTCACTTAGCATTTGGATAACGACAACTCTAAATAAACTATGTGGATGATGATTGGGGACCAATAGGTTATGGGTATGTTCCCTACTAGTGGCTCGTGCACGAGAAATGATTTTACTATGGTTACATTACACTGAGGTA
The DNA here is from genome assembly GCA_963277665.1 of Viscum album. Taxonomy (NCBI): domain Eukaryota; kingdom Viridiplantae; phylum Streptophyta; class Magnoliopsida; order Santalales; family Viscaceae; genus Viscum; species Viscum album. The sequence continues at coordinate 8,520 of CAUJRU010001328.1, read as the reverse complement.
CGAGGTACATGGGGCCTGAGACTATCTAGTGCCTAGGGGTGTTCCCGGCTTTGTTGCTCAGTGGATTTGTGGTATTTGCCCTTTTTTTTGGGTGTATTTGGAATTATAATGCAGTATCTAATATTCCTATTTAAATGTGTTAACATTCTTAAAGTTTTATCTTGAAAAATGTTTTCAATTAAAAGTTTCATTTTGTGGAATTTTTCACCGCTTTTAATTGCATATTAAAACTTCTTGCTTTTTCACCTTGTATTGCATGCACCTTGGAATCATAGGGTGGTATCCTATTGGGCTTAGGCTCACACCCAACTTACACCCCTTGGGTGTAAGTAGACCATTTTTTTTGACCCAGGTAAAGGAAAGTCTAAGGGTGATGGCGGTTCAGGATGTTAGTCCTCATCCTTGGGGCGGAGTAGTGGATACGACTTGGGGGTGATGACCCCTTGTCATGTGGAGTCCATGGGGCTGTTTTGTTTCTGTTCCATTGTGTCTTTGGACCTTTTGTATTGACTCTAAACCTATGTATTCAGTTCTAGTTTTTGTTTAAACATCATTTGGTGTAAATTTTCAGATTCAGTTTATTGATTGTTTTTAATGGTTTATGATTTCATATTCGGGTAAATCGTTCCCAAACCTAAATAAATGGTACCCGGGCACTTGTGCTAGCCCGTGGGGATAGGGAACTCCCTTCGGGTCATGTCACGGGCTGGGTTTGGTGCCGGTTTGGGCGGCGACCAGATTTGGTTCGTGACACCTGGTGACTGAATACCACGGCCGCGACCTCCACCTCAGCCTGAACGGCCAGAAGAACTCCAATTCCTAGACTGATGAGAAACTGGGGGCACTGCTTTTGAAGGCGGAGTCATAGAAGAACCCCTGTCACCAGCTACTGGTGATAAGATATGATAGAAATGCTAAAGATGACCCATCTTTCCGCAATATTATCACTCCACTAGGTCTCTCGAGCAATGTGGCCTCGTATTCCCTCTCTTCCCGCACTAGTAGCACACTACGTAGCTACCAGAGGGAGTGTCTCACCTCCTTGGATCATCGCACGAAGACCCCGTGTGGTGCTTCCTACTGTTGGTAGGAGGGATACTAACCCCGGATGTCAAACCTCTCTAGCTCACAACTCCCGAATCCCTCAAATTTTGCTTCATGATCAGTGCCTGGTTAATGATTGGAGTAATGGATGTCAACCTGGAGATGTTCACTTGAGATTAGATGTCGTTCTTGAGACCATCCTCAAATTTACTTGATAGGAATAACTCATCATCTCCTGGAATAGGCGTGAAGCGATGTAGCTCTATGAAACAAGAAGAGTACTCTATGAATGAGAGAGTACCCTGCTCCAGACTCATGAACTGTCAGGCTCCATTGGCCCTCACGTTTTCCAAATAGAAGTAGTTGAAGAAGGCATTCTAGAACTCATCCCAATCCATAACCTTCTAGCATCCCACCATCTCTTGGAGGAATCCCAAAGCATGTACATAGGGATCTTGACCCTCCTATCTAGAGGTGTCTCCAGATGCTAGAAGATAGAAAGCATGGAATCTATCCATGACTCTACAACCTGAGGTCCTCCTTCCCCAGTGAAAGTTGGAGGATGTTACTATTGGAAAACCCGCATCAACTCTGCCATAGAAGGGGAAGGATGCGATACTCCTCAGAAGGTCTGCATGAACCTCATGAAGCCCTCTCGAAACTGTGCATCATCACCTATGTTCAGAATGATGGTCGGTGCAAAGACTGGCACAACTGGAGGATCTAATAGAAGTCCTTGATCAGCCATGTTCGGTGTCTGTTTGTTTCCCGGTAACTGGAATACAACCGAAGGGCATCTTAGTGGCATGACTCTGCAAGGTCAAGTGCACACTGTTGATCAATATTATCAAGGACTGAAAACTATAAGAGTAAGGAGGGAACAAGATAAATAAAGCATTCTAGTTTTTCAAAACATGGATACACGATGTGTATATTTGACTACACAACGTGTTCCTTTAAGCCATTCACATGGACATGTACTTCTGCCAAAATTGGTTGTGTAACAACCCATACATGGCGTGTTGTCCTTACACATGGAGTGTACTTGAATCCTCTTCCCCTGTCCAATTTCCCTTACATGGCTAGGCCACACGGTTCTCCTAGAACAAGACTACACGATGTGTTAGTGCCAGACACGCCATGTACTAGATGTGCTTCACCAGCTTGTGTTGTTAGTGACATGACTGGATAGATGGATCACACTACACAGAATATTCTAAATGGACACAGTGTGTACGAGGAATATTTTTCCTACCCATTTTGTTAGTGACACAGCCGGTTACACGGTTGTACAACACGGCATGTACATCTAGTACATGGTGTGTCCTACCAAATATTCCAAACCCCGTGTCCCTACCCACACAGTATGATACACGGTTAGCGACTACACGACATGTACATCTATTACACAGTGTGTACTACCAAAGATTCCAAACCCTGTGTCCCTGCCCACACAGTCTGAGACACGGTTAGTGACTACACGGCGTGTACATATAGTACCTAGCATGTACTTAAGAAAAACAGTTTGTTCCCAAACAGAATAACACATGGCATGTATTCATCATTACACGGTGTGTATTCTAGGTTTTTCCAGACATTAAGCCTGAGAAACTACTCTGGAGCCCAGAAAAACACTGAAATGAACATTAAAGTTCCAAATTCCAATATATGGTGGCCCATACTCCCTTGAGAATCAATTTTTGGCATATTATACATGTCATAAACAAGAATAATAGATCAATGATCCACCAAATTACGATCCATGAGGGCCCATAACACCTCAAGAACCAAAGTTTGGCATTCATTAAAACAAAACCTTACACAACCAATACCCTATCAAACATTAGGTATTTTTATCAAGGCATCTATCACAATAGAATGCATATCTAACACAACACCTATCAAAAAAACATGCAATAGATAATGCACCCTAAATGGCATGAAAATAATGAAGGACATGTGATTCCTAGAAAGTGCCTATATGATGTATGAGATGGAATAACCTCATCTCATCAGGTTGCAACATAAATAGAACCTCAATAATGACAAAAATAATAGCACAATACATGTGGGTCACCCAACAATGAAAATCAAATCAAATGTAAAATTGAAAAACAAGAAAACTTGTAATAAACAAGGTAGGTTGGCTTTTCCCTGTACACGGGTTAGCTACTCCTGAGAACAGCTTATTGCCAAGTACTTATTCCTTCTTATCCCTGTTTATAGGCTCTAAATAGTAATCCAAGAAAAAATAATCCCTATGATACCACATTGTAACTTCTCAGTTCCAGAAGCCTCCCGGAGGCACCCCATACCCAGTTGGTCACATAGCCTCAAGCGCATTTCCCCTAATGCCAGAAGCTGTCGACTAGAAGCTAGGGCCTTGGGTGTGATATTGGGGAAACTATTCCCTCATTGGAAGAGTGACACAATTGAAGAGAAACAGATAACAATAGCAGAAGTAGTAATAATGGCATACAACAGTAAAAAATGGAAGACTGAAAGTAATAAGTCACTGGAGAACATATATAATGATGCATGATACATATGTCAAGGAAATCATCCAAACATGTCAAAATGCTGAAATAATGTACTAAACCAAAGTACAAAAAAATACAGGAAAACAACTCCTTAGCATCACAAGCCTCAACTTGGTCCAATACTCTCCAGCTCCAAAGCAGTCAGGTACATGAAGTAGAAGGGCACTTGCCCTTATCTATACCTGCAGGAATAAAATCTATTTGGGCCCAAAAGCATGACCCAAATAGGGTGTGAGACTAAATCCCAGTAGGAAACCACCAAGAGATATGTGCCTAATAGTTAGTGAATATTTATGGCAGGTAATAAGAAAAAGAAGCAGTAAACAAGGAAGTACTCAATAGTAAACTTTGATACAGTTTCAAAGCATTCAAACACCACATACCAAGTAAGAAGATAATCACAAACAGGTAACCCTCTGGGATGTTATAACAGCCTAATCCCCTCTGTTCCTACCTAGCAAACACAAGAAACCCTCTGGGAAGTACACATTTTATAACCCCTCTGGTTCAGCTTTAGCACAGACTCTCTGAGAAAGCACTCACTATCAATTACTCCTATAGTATCATATCGGTAACTAAAAGGCACTCTGGGGAAGCACTTACGTCTCATTCCCCCTATGGCCAGTGTCAAGGAACTATAGACACTATGAGGAATTTCTTATGTCAATTCCCCCTATGGTCTTACATTTTAATAGTAAAAACAGACCCTCTAGAGAAGCCCTTACGTCCATTCTTCCTATAGTCTACTACACTAGGTTCTCACGGCCCTGTGTAAGTCAAACGAGCACAACAATAAATGGAAGCCAAATTAAACCTCAAGAACAACTTGGCTAAACAATCTACAACATAACATCATATCAGATAAAACCCTCCATCTTAACAATACTAGGTATGGAAAACAAAGTAGTAGCCTAATAGGAAAATCTAGACCAAATGGTCAAAACAATAAAACATGGGAAAAAACCTCAATAGCATGTAAAAATAAACCCGATTCACAACATATAAACTCTATCCAATCAACTAAGGCATAAAAGGCAAACATTATGGCTAAAAACATAAACACACAATACCTTGTTCAAGGGTATTAGACATTTTTTCACATATAACTCAAATACTAACTATGAAATGGCACAAGCCACCTACCTTGGTGTTGCAGGATCATTACACATGAACCCCATGCCTTGAATCACCCAATAACACCATAGATCTATAAAAATGTCTACAACATTCAACCGTAGATAACTTGAGAAAGAGGAGGAATCAGGAAATGAAGCTCTAGAAGAAGGAAGATCTTATCAAGGAGATCCCAAAACAATTGATGGCAGTTGAATCAGAGGATGGATGCTCGATCGGGGGCTCAGAGAAGTTTTGTGTCCATACGGTCTCTCCTGGATGAGATAGGTCGAGAAGGAGGGAGTTCTATCCATCAGACGTGACCCCAGTCTGTTTAATGAATAAAAAATAAAGTACATGTCATGTAAATTATAAGTACACGGTGTGTACTTGCCTTCATCAGCCCCTGAATTAAGCGGTCTCCAGGTCACCACACACGGCCGTGTGCATGTCAGTTACAGGGCTAGCACCTGACTACCTGCAGTAACCGAGTACACAAAGTGCACTCATAAATTACACAATGTGTAATTAAGAAATTTACAGAAACCCCTCTTTTCCCCAAAAACACCAGAAAAATGAAAACATACATGAAAATAAGATCTGGGTTCTTACACACATTTTGCCTTCTGATGTAACCTCTCGATAATCTCTTTCAACTACTACAATAATTTCCTCTTCATACTCAATGATAAGAACTATTTAATTTCCTTTCAATTTCAATTTTATATTGAAAAATACATTTTTTTTATATTCATACATTCATATTTTATATAGTAACCCTCCCTCCCATGTAATATAATATGCTTACTGGTATTTTTTAATGGTATTCATACCTTATTATTATTGGTGTCTTTTAAACAATATGATATGATATGAAGTATTTTATAAAACTATTGAACATAAAAAAATAAATAGGTAACTTATAAACTATTTTTGGAGGATACCATCAAACACCCTTATGTATAAAATATGCATAATCTTAAGGGACATGAAGATAGATATGAACCTTCCTACATACACGGGATATATGAATTTCAAATGACAAATAATCTGGTGTAATTAGTGTGTATCTTAAGTTTCCTAGAAAACCAATTTACTGTCAGTGAAACTGCTCCTATGGAATTAAATTAAAAGTTTTAATTCTACATAAACACAGTAACTTATCTATTACTAATAATGAAAACATGATATTTGGTCTAGTGTTTTAAATTATATAGGCTCTCAATTTGGGTTTTGCATGGTATTTTACCATAGATGATTATTTATTTTACTCTGAGCATTTACTAATCTATCATTTTATATCATTCTCATCACACACCCTCTATGGAATAGTTTTTATTTGATTTCTATCCTAAAATTATAAGTATTGAATCAGTATTTATAGTATAATCATTTTTATAGCATGATAAATTCATTATTCCTTGCCTCTATTTATCGAGTTCAGTGAATTACAATATTTCACACTGAATCCTATGGGGATTCCATAAACTATGACCATTTCTATGAAATTGTTCCAAAACATTATATGGCCAATTTTTACCCATTGTGCCAAACCATGCTATATGTGATCTCCTCTATAATATTCTGTCTTTCCCAACATGGTCATTCCATATCAATGGAATTAGATCTCCATTTTTATTTTCTATTTTTTTACTTTTCCATTTCAATTTTCAAATTATATTACGAATGTCTTCAACCATGAACACTATGAATTTTCCTAAATTACCATGTCATGGGGATTCTGGACATTTTTTATTAGGTAGTATTATCAATTAAAATACAACAAAACACCCATGGTAGATTTATCCCACCCATTTAAATATCCAAAATTTATCAGCCTCATTCACTATGGAATGGTGCGGGCTGTTGTGAATGTTTCATTCCCCAAATCATTTTTGTCCAACTCCTGATAACTCATTGTAAGTTAAAACTCCTTCCAACACATAATTATTCTATAATAAACAACATCAAACATCATTTGACATTCCCCCTCCACATGTATATACATATACTTTCATGTGCACTAATTCTCCATATCTCTTTAGATCATTCTCTTCAGATCATGTCATTAATATATTCCTATGCCTTAAACATTTTATATCTTTTTTTTATTTTTAAAAAACTGACACAAAATATATTTGGTTACAACATTATACCCCTTTGGGGTTCATTCTCATATTTTCTCCCCCTTTCTCAAGAAACTTATTTTAAAAAATATATGCTGGAAATAAACATATTTTCATACCTCCAAATATAAATTTCATAATTTAGCCCACATTTTTTATGGAATAATTCCATATAATGTTATTTTTTATATTTAAAATACTTTATTTAAACTATCCTACAATTTCCACTATGAATTTTAATTATTGAATTCTACACTTTTCATTGAGTTTTAGAAAAAACCTCTAAGCCTAGTGAGTTGTATAACTATGAATGAAATAATATTTTCACCCAACAAACTCATGTTTTATGTGTCACTCACTAATTTTTGTGAGTTCTTCATCTATAAATTATTATAAACACTATCTAGTGGATTTCCAATGTCAATATTCTTTCCAATTATTGTTATGATTTATCTAAAACATTCCATAAGAGTGGATTTAGTTTGGATTGAACAGATTTATTTCTCCCTTAAACAATTTCATTTAATAATTATCTTTACTTGAGCTTAAAAACTATTTATACAGGATTGCGTGTTATTAGATAGCTTGTTAATCCTTGTTTCCATAATTGACAAGTTTTATTGACAACCCTTGATGTGGTCCTTGATTATTTGGATCTTTATTATAATCTTTAGTCTATGAATGAATTCATATAAATATATTTTTTAGTCTATGAAGCATTCATAAACATCTCAAAATAATCTCACAAACTAAACCTACTATACATATAAATCTGAATATTCTTTCTCCATTATTGGTTATTGAGTCATGTATCATTTATCATTTATAGTTGACACACTAATCACATACATATGAGATGTCATTATATCTCACTTATTTTCCCATTATTTCATTTCAGGTGGTTTCTTATGATACAAGTTAATGGAAAATTGACTTCTACAATAACACCAATGATGTCTATTTACTCAGTGGTATATATTTCACTGCCAACTATTTTGACCTATAATGGTGAAATATTAAATTTGAGGTATTTATGCAAGTATTAAGATGAATGTAATTGTTTTTTTGTATTGGTTTTTATTTCTATCAATTTGTGTGTGTGTATTAGCTTAAATATTTCTAATGCTTAAAGTATTGATTCTTAATTGTTAAAATGCATTATAATTAGGTACAACCACATTATGATCTTGAATATCCATTTTCAAATTAACATTTAGACAATAAAATCCAATATCTTATCCATAAGATGGAGTTTATGACCCTCTAGTGTAAGGTTTTTCAATCCAAGATTCTAGGATAGGAGAATATACCCTTCTTGGATAATTGAAAATTAATTATTCTATATTTTTAAAGTAAAAAAATGGATTGGATTCTATTTTTTACCTTAATTCTTAATCTTCCTCTGAGCCTAACTTTAGACTATAAATTTAGTTATTTATGGGAAATAGTATATGTTTTTATTTTATTTTCTTCAATTTTTTTTAAAAATAATCATTATTGTGATCCTAAACACGGTGTCACTTTTCCTATCACAGTTACATAAATTCAAAAGGTCAATATAAACCTTGGATGAATTTTTGTGAGAATTTGATTAGATCTATTGAAGGATTATTAAATGGACTCTTGGTCGATTAACATCACTCATGGTCAGTTGGTAAAGGATATTTCCATATCTAATAGGTGATAAACCCTAGTCT